>JAPYZE010001031.1:0-42722 GCA_030522805.1 Leptomastidea abnormis
AATTCTTACGTATACCTTTTTCTCGTTTATTTTACTCTTGTTTTACTTACGGTTTTTTTGATGTTGAAAAATTGTTAGTAAGTTATCTTAAAGGTTGCTTTTTTTATTATGTAATATTTTGTCAAGGGTGTGTAAAACTGTTGAAACTATTACACCTCAGTTGCTAGGATTACTTTTATTTCAATTTTTACCTTTTCACATTATGCTTTTTACTTTATAAATTTTAATTTATACTTGTATATATAACAAATTTATTGGAAATGTACGGAATACAACAGTCTGTCAATAACTCATTGAATAATTTTACAAAATAAAATATGATGTAACGAGGTACTTTATGTTCCCTTTTGATGAAAAAAATTTTTAATTCCTTTTTATAATTGTAATCTAACAAAAAAAAAAGAATTTTTTTTTTTTAAAGATTAAAATTATTAGAAATAAAAGTAATATATCTATAGGCAGAGACCAATTATCCTTGATTACTCTAGTCAATAGATATAGAGGCCCCTAACGTGCCCTTGAATTTCAGATATATCTGAAAAATCTTTGGGATAGCATCTTTCGTTTTTCATGAATAGAGCGTGTAGACCCACAGTAGTGTATAGACGAGAGAGAGTTGGCTGTGTGTTTTATCGATCTTGCATTCAGCATTTCTCGACCTTTTGGAAGAGAATGTATAATGTAATTGGATAGGACGACGTCATACATACTAAAAACTTGTTTTAACATTTATTTATTCGTGAGAGAGAGAGAGCTTCGTTTTAAATTAACTATATTATAAAACAGCTTATCAACTTAAAAAGAATAATTTACATTGCTTTTTAGCAAAAATAACAAAATTAAATAATATAAATATATAACAAAATTATTTTACTGATAAATCTAAAATCTATTTTTCAATATTATGAAAAAAATATATTTTTTTCTTCTTTTTTATCCAAACGCATTATCTCCAATTTTCACGTTCTATCCCTCATATCCTCTTTTGATAAAAAATAAAGAGAGGAAGAGAAAAAAAATTACGAGGAAACAAAGCCATTTTAAAATTTAAACAGACAGCACAAGAGAGAGAGAGAGAGAGAGAAAGAGGAAAAGAGTGGCACGTGAATTTTCAGGAAGCATTAGAGGCTGCTGCTGCTGCTGCTTCCTAGGCTACTTTCGTATACAATCGCATTATTTAGATTTTCCAGCGCTGCCGTTCGGAAAAAAGGAGCTTATCGGTAGGTACGCGAAGAGAGCGCGTATGTGCAAAAAAAAAATAAAAATAAAAAAAAATCAAGAAAAACAGGAAGCACCAAGGGAGGTTGGATATTTTAGTATAAGAAAGAAAGAGATAGAGAGAGAGAGAAAGCGCAAAGTTTTGCCGAATTCCGATTTTGCGAGAGCAGCAGCGAACGAGCAAACTCTTGCACACGGACTAAGACGGCTATATAGAAAAAGAGTAGGAGGGCAAGAGAGAAAGGAGAGCGAAATTGAAAAAGTTACGAGCTTTCTTTTGCTATGATTGCAGTGCTACCACGCACGACCTTATACCTCGAGGAAAAAGAAATCTCGATTTTTTTCTCTTCTTCTTCTTCTTCTTCTTGTTTTCTATTCCCTTTGGTGCGTGCACACGCAGATCTTTCGATCTTACGTCTGCGAAAAGTCGAGTATTGCAAGTATACGTAAGTGTATTTTTTTTTATATTTTTTGTACGTGGTTGTATCTGCCTATATTTATTAAGCGAACGCACACCTTAAAAAATCTATGGGGAGAGGAAAAAAAATACTACGCGCTGATGAGAATAGAGATGAATAGAAATGAAAGAAAGCAAAAGAAAAAAATAGGGAGGGATGGATGAAGGAGATGAACGGACAGAGAGTAATTATGTCTGGCGTATCGTTAATCAATATTTCAAAGAGACTCTCTCTGTAGGATTCGTATTGCCGTTGACCCAAAACAGTGTAATTAAAATTTACGGTACAGCTGTTGTTTACTTTTGCTTCGCGAGAGATCTCGTTGCTAGTTTTTCTTTTTTTTTCTTTTTTCTTTTTCGATTTCCGACAAGTTATTTCAATAATATGTTAATTAAAACTCAAATGACAATGTGGCTTAATCATTATAATTATGATAAATTAATTAATGACTGACTTGTCGTTTTTTATTATTAAAATTCTACAATTTATTATCATTTATAATTTTGTTTAAATGTTCTTTTACATAATATTTTAAAGATTTTTTCTTGCTTAAAAAAAAAACAAAAATTAGCATAAAAAAACATAATTATTTTAACCTTTAAAAATACACGATATTGTACATATCACATTGGCAATGAAAATTAGTTAACGTATATCGTATCATATTGTTATGCATAAAATATGAGCTTCGTTTGGAATATTCATGCACGTTTTTCGTATCGGATAATGTCGAGCTATACGTATATATATACGATAGCCTTCTCTTCCCCAATTTGCATTAACAAGCTGGTCAGTATATGTAAACAAGAACACGTCTGGGTCTGGGATGCTACAACGACAGTGTATGTATATATATACGAAAAAGTTTATGTGTTATATGCTCATTTATTTGGAGAGATCCAAGTTAACTACATCGTGTTTTAGTATTTATAAACTTTTTTACTCCAGTGTGTATTATATTTTTATGTTTATCCAAAAATAAAACGATTGTCAATATCAAATTTTAAATGACAATTATTAGTGTAGGAATAATTTGTCAATTAAAATAAAGATTTTTTTTTATTTTTTAAGAACAGAAAACATTGATAAAATTTAATTTTTTATGAACATATCAAATTTATAATAAAAGTACAAAAATCAATATTAGTATTTTTCTCAATCAACTGTGTCACAGGCGCGCTTTAATTTTTTTAATTGCAAAATATATACCAAAAAAGTTTTTTCAAGTGCAAAAATACGTGAAAATCCATACGTGACTAAAAGTTCTAGTAGACTAAAGCCAAGCACCAGCAGTATTAGATAGGGTACATATCTACAAAGAATCATGGCGAGAAAAGTGGATACGACTAGGAGGAGGAGGAGGACGAGGTAAAAAGAGAAAGAGATCGATCGAAAAACTCGTATTTCGTTGGGAAGCTATAGAAGCACGTGAACGCGCACGACTGACTGCATCGCAGTAGGGAAGTCGAAGCAGTAGCAGCAGCAGCAGCAGTAGAGGCCCACTTAAAAATTCGCGAGGCGTGCGCGCACGTGGTGAAACTGCCAGAGGACTATACTACCAGTCTCGTTTTTTTTTCTCTCTGGCTTTCGGCTTTTCTCGATCTGGCTAGCGACATGCTGAGAGAGAAAAGCTAACGCAAAAGTGACCGTAAGAGAGTGAGAGAAAGACTGAGGGGTGGAAAAGAAGGCTGGGAACAAAACGAAGCGTGAAACGAACTGTACCGAATCATTTTTCTTCGAAGCTGGTCTTTTTCTTTTTCTCGCCTTGATTGTTACCACTGCTATCGCTGCTATTGTGTGAGTATTGGAAGCAAGCCTCTCTATTTCTCTTTTTCTCTCGGTACCACTATTAAATTCGATGCGGCTCGATCTTTTTGGCCGGTGATGAAAAAAAAAAGAAAAAAAAGAATAAAAAAAAAGGACTTACCGAATTAATGGCTGTCATGTTGCCAGTTCGACCTGGATCTGGGTCCGCTAGCCCGCTGTCACTCTGCAAATAAAAAAAAAAAGAATTCAATCAATTTTCGAATTTCACCTTCTTTTTTTTCGTCAATGAAAAATCAAATTTTATTTTTCTACAGTCAATCGTATAAATTGATAAAACAACGTATAAGATATTTTAAAGTATAAAAATGTTTATTTATCATCAAAATCAAATTAATTTATATGTGCACACAAATTCTTTTTTAGAATACTATACACACATGCGCTCTCTTTCTTCTTTCAGAACTTTTTAAAATTAATTAACGATGCAACTTTTGTTTTTTTAGGTCAAACAAATAACTTTTTTTTTTGTATTCTACAAAATCTTTTAAAAATATTAACTAAACAATAATTCTATTAAAATCATCAAGTCTATTCAAGAATATCTCAACCCAAAAAATCAACAAACTTTCATTCGCTTTGAATAAAACTTAAGACTCCTCGACCTCGACCCTTACCCCATCATCAAAGCTCTCCCCTCAGCTGATTTCTATGCTCTCTCTCGGTTATTTCGCATATAAAACTCAAGGATCTCGCAAAGCTAAGAGTCACATTATAGAAGAAGCAGAAGGAGCAAAAGGGAAAGTCGGTAGTCTCTCGCTTACAGCAGGTCCCTCCCCCATTCAAGTTAAACGCGCCGAGAGAATCGCGAAATGGCTCTCGCGCTTGGTGGCCGCCCGTAAAGCTCAGGCGCACGCGACGTTGCTTATTAATGCGCCGACGCGGTCGCCGCACACTATATACCCCCCTATCGTATACACCACACCACACCGGCTGCTTGGAAAATTTCAGCCAAAGCCGTTTACGGCCGCCACCAACAACCGTTGTGTCTGTGTATATGGTACACACACATATACATACATATTCACATAGACTAACGCGAGTCTCTCTTTGCATTTTTTAGAGGCGCTCGAGCGTAATTAAAATTATACGATCCTAAGGACCGAGGAAGCTTTAGAGATGTTGGTAAAAGGGGTGAGAGAGAGAGAGAAAGAGAGGTGAGGGATTAAAATTTCTTTGGTGCTTATACAAGGACGCTTTTCTTTTTCTATGTGCGCTAGCGGACGCTTGTGAGCTTAGCTTGGCTTGCTTGCTTGGTTGCTTGCTTATACTATGGGCTACCTTTTTGATCGTCATTTTTTAAGTGCCCTATTAAAACGGGATTCCTTTTCGCGCTCGGTACCTTTCCGAGCCCTTGAAAGATCAATTAGTTATTTATGCCGCTTCATAGAGGCAAATATAGGGGAGGAAAGGGAGAAGGTAAGCTATATTCGCGTATACAACTTTTCAACGTGCTTGATATTTCAAGTAGTAGTAATAGTAGTAGTAGCGGTAGTAGCAGCTGCTCGGTTGGGCTGGAATTATGAATTTAATGAGAAGTTTATGCTTGAAGTAAAGCGACCTGAATTCCTTCAACTTTTCTTGTATTATATACTTTCGTCAAACTGATTTTAATTTGAAATCTTATTTCGGATGATTTTTTTTTTTCTAGCTTGATGTAGCTATTTTAAAAATAATGTGTAAAGAAACGATGGCATTTGCAAAATTAATAAATCAATTTTAATAATAAAAAAAAAAAAGATTGGCCGAAAAAACATTATATTTATACAGATTAATTTATTTAAAGCCTTTTCTTGCACTCTATTGAATGTATTTCAGGCTAAAACTTGGATAAACTGAAATCTGTAAACGCCAGGAATTGAACCCACAACATGTAGATTACAAAACATACGTTCTACCAGCAAAGCTATCTCAAGCTCACGAAAACACTTGATTTCTAATAATATCAATTAAACTCAAATTAGCAGAAGTTACTCTCGTAATTATTATCAAAGTACAATACACATACTCTACAAAAATAAATTTAACAAAATAAAAAAAAGTAATAGTACACTTAAACAATGCATCAACGTTGGAAAGAAGACAAAAAAGGATATTGCTTTTTTTCTCGTAAAACAAATACATCGAGACGAGTAGTGACATGGCAGGTATACACAAGAATCGCAATGACATAGCAGAAACTGGTCCAGACAGTTGATGCAGAAAACGGTGGTAAGTCATAGTACACAGTCCTTCACAGAATGTTATTCTTTATAATGATAACGTACGTATAAGAGGAAAGACAAAATTGCGAAACGCAAGCCTTCTATTTTGAAAAAGCAGAAAGAGAGAAAACATAGAACTTGCAATCATGATGTGCAGTCGGTGAGATCGGACCAGTACAGAATAAAAATGTACATAGGTGGAAAGAAAATCATCACGGACAAACCATCTACGGTAGAGAAACTCAGATAGAAGATCAAATGCATAAAAGCGTCATGAAGTCGAGGATGACTTTATCGGTGAAGTGGAAAGTAGGAAAAGAAAAGAAGAGAATAGAGAGAGAGAGAGAGCTATGTGCAAATGTCGTGTTCGAAACTTTGATAGTAAAGCAATAGCATGTTAAGAATAAGAAATGGTCCTCTTGAATCGACGCCAAATCGGTTATGCATCAATGAATTTTTGTGTCAAACTTAGTATACGTAAATGCTTGAGTGCATACACTTTCAGCTAAACCATCGAGTTTGTCTTTTCTCGAGAGAATATAAAAAAAGTGCCTATGTAAATATCTTACCCTTTATCGTCAATATTTAATGACATGTCCACCTGTATATTTCAGCAGTTATTTAAAGCTCATCTTGAATAATAAATTTTTGACGTATATTATCAATAGCACCATATATGCATGTAACTCCAAACAAAAATTAAATTTATAATTTTATTTCAATTCTGAGCTTGCCCTTGATGTCCAATATCTTAAACTGAACAAAAACGATCGATGAGATTAGCAAATCTATAGAATGTGCCAATGACAGGCCAGATGAAAGTAACGTTAACTCATACCACTTCCACTACTTTGATTTCCCAATCCCTCTCCTCCCTACTTCACAAACGTCACCCCGAGAAAATTAATTTTATGTTAATTCGACCGATGGACGAGCCAGGATCTGGAAAATCAGCATAGGATTTTCAATTTTAACTCCACCGCGTTAGACTCTCGTTATTTTTTTTTTCACAGTTATACATGCATATTCAAGCTGCTGTCACCCTTTTGCAAACTTTGTACGAGTGACTTATCTCGACTCCAAATCGATTTATTTGTGCAGACTGAAAGAAGCTGGGTACTTAATAAAACCCACTGCTGTTTATTAAAAAAAAGAAATGTTTGCTTGAATTTATTATTGTGAAGGTAGGGTAGTATATGCAGAGTAGTGAGCAGGTGTTCGATTGGGATAGCTATTAAATATTATTACCAGCTTGGACCACACGTGTAGGCTTATAAATATTGAAATATGGATTTTAATTGAAAATTACGAGTTATAGTTTTGGTATATATACTGATGTGAATTATTTTTGTAATATTTAGTTTATGTTTGGAAAATAAACTTATAATATCATATTACGTGAGTTATATGTAGTCTTTGGAGAGTATCTTTAGTTACAGAAGAGATAGGTATGCTAGACTTCCAAAAAAAATTTTCAAGTTACAACAACTTGCTAACGTAACTTGTCGCATATACAAGAAAGTTTTCTGATGCTATAGCCGAGTATTAGGAAAATTAAGTTTAATAATCCTGTAAGTTCTCTTACGTAAGTAGCTCTTATATGTACCTCACACACTAATAAACTAAACTATAGAGTTAAGGTAGGGATGACTTTTGGATAAGCTTGTAACCAAACTCAATTAATAATGCATTTTCACGTTAACTGGTAATTGCATTAGTTGAATTTTTTAATTTTTCAAAAATTTACAATAATATTTATTATTTATGATTGAAAGCGCAATAAATCATAAATTCAAAATTAAAAAACAAAAAGAAAAAAAAAAGAAAAATCATAGCGACAAATAATTTAACACATGACAAAATATGAAAATTTTTCAATCTCCACGTTACGTTTATAAGCAACAAAAAGTATATAATCTTGTTATTTATTATTCTCACAACTTGTCAAAATACAGTTGATCAATTTTATTTGAAACATGTCATAATCTTTATCCGCTTTAAATTTATGATTGCCTTTACCGAAACAACACATATATATCTGTATTCCGAAAGTACTAACATTCGACGATCGAGTGATACAAATAAAAAAATAAAAAACAAATTAAACAAACAAAGAATTTAGTTGTGTTTGAATAGCACATACATATACATATATAAAGAATATCGTACGTATGCCAAACGTATTAGTTCATACCTGTACTCGAGCCAAATTTCAAAATTAATACGACGCCACATCTTTTACGCTACGTTGATAAACGCGAAATTTACTAAAATTTGTTTTGCATTTCTTTTTTATTATGGACGATCAATAAACTTGAGTATAATATATTTATAAAATTCGTTTCATACGTCATACTTTTAATTTTTTACTTTAAACCTCCTCTTAATAAATTTCAATAATATTTCACAAAATCAGAATATGAATAGCAAAATATCAAAAAAAAATTTTTTTGCTTGACACATTACCAACAGCTATCAATAATTCATTAAAAAATTAACCTTCTACCTATCATCAATATCCATACGTATAATCAATCTATCGCATAAAAAATATATTCTACTCTGAATAACCAACGAAACCACCATCGCAACAAAGCATACACACACACACACACACACACGTATACACATCCAAGCAGTCTCGCGATATTCACAAAAAAAGGCCGTGTGCATCCAATCGACAGAACAAAAGACCTGAGGGATAAAGTAAATTGGAGATGAGGAGGAGGAGAAGGAGGGTTTAGCCAAAGAGGAAAACCGTCCAAGCGGGTGTGCATGTCCGAACGTGGCAGAGCTTCAAGAATGTCCGCGAAGCCACTATATAGAATATATATACACCTGCATGGCTGCTACTGCTGGCTTTGCAGTAGTAGCAGCAACAGAAGCACAGTGTCAAATTTGCATGCGCATTGTTCAGCCAAAGCTGATGCTGTCAAGCGTAGACGGACAACGTCACCCGCGCTTTCTCTCTCTCTTTCTCGCTCGTTCAACAACGCTTGACGCCCTCGTATGTATACCATTCCTCCATCCTCATCCTCCTTGCAGATATCGCGACAGGCATGCTGCAGCTGCGTCCGTCCAGTCTATGTCTGAAACCTGCTCTTTTCCATTCCCGCGACTGACGCTTCACGTAACGCTTGCTGACTTTTTTTTTTTTAATTCTGGATTTTCAGACTCGACAAATAGAGACTGAAATGCTCGACTGAATGTTAAGCGATACTACATTTTTTTGTAATGTTGATGGTGAGAATGGTAAAATTTTGCTGGGTTAGTAATTTTACACTTGGGAATAATATAATTTAATGTCGAGATGTAGTAAATATACACGATGTTGTCATTTGTCTTATCATCGATATAATATTATATATTTGGTAAATACATTCATACATAGTTATAGAATAAAAAAATGAATACTGTTAGATATTTTTAACAATGCAAATGCTATAGTGCTAAAGTTATCGAAATTCTGATTACTACACTGTTAGTGGTCTATTTTTGCTTATACACTTCCGCAATCTTAATTGATTAATAGATATAATTGGCTTTGCTTTTTTTAAAAAAAAATAATATGTTGCACACAGTGAATTGAACGAGAGCAGAAGTATACATATATATTATGCCCGCTTACGACTATACTTTAGATTAAATTTTTTAAGCTTGTATTCAATACACAATTATACTTTTTGTAATCAAGCAAACATTAAATTGTATAGCCATTAAATGCATATTTTTGATAAAATTTAACACAAATAATTAAATAAAATTAAATATGTAATGAAAAAAAAATTTTGCCTTGACGTGGGTTTCGACCAGGTTTTTAGATTAAAATTTAATTTATGATCACCCTGCTTATGCAATAATAATCCACGGATTTTTTCAATTTTTATAAAGCCTTTCGATACTATATTGAGCATATAAGGCTTGCGAAGATTCGTGAAACTGTTTAGTCGCTGAGAATCGAACCCACGACTGGTTGATTACAAATCTAGCATTTTGTCGACTAAACTATTCACGGACTTTTATATTTACAGTTGTTTGATAAAATTAAAATAATATGATTACAATTTTATATGAAAGTATACTACCCTCAAATTGTAAATCAATATAATTAATTTTTTTAAAAACTAACATGAAAAATCCAAAAAAGTCTTGCAATCTTGAATAAATAAAATAAAATAACAATTCACGTATTGTTTTTTAACTAAGCAAATCTCACTGGAAAAGTACTCGTAAGAAGTCCTACAAAATCCATAGAAAAATCAAATATTTAGAGAAAAAATGTCAAGTCTTTATATGTGTATATATATATAGATAAAAGAATATCGATAATACGAAAAAGTGTCAAGAGCTATAGTAAGATAGACGTATATGTATAACACCGCTTCAAGAATAGATGTAATACATATGTGAAAATAGACGAGGCAGAGAGAGAAAGAGAAAGAGAGAGAAGTATTGTGGGACAAGATAGAGGAGTCGAGCTGGAGTTAGTCGAGATGAAGAAGAAGAAGAAGAAGAAAGAAGAGAAAAAAGAAGAAAAAGAAGGGCTATTCATGTGCCAGGTGGGGGGGGGGGGGAAGAGCCATTTTTTAATATTAAGAGGGCTTTGCGGATGATTTAAATGAGACAGCAAGCTCGCGAGACGTTAGAGAAAAGAAAAAGAGAATGAAAGAGAGACAAAGAGTCGCGGGTGCTTTTGCAAGAGAAGTCGCCATAAACGACGAGGATGAGGAGGAGGAGAAGGAGGAGGAGAAGAAGGTGGATGCCGGTTGTTCAATTTATGGGAAAACGTCGTCGACAGCTTAATGTTCTTCTTTACCGCGTGTGCGAGCGTTAGTATACAGTATACCGTCGTCGCTTTTCCTTTACTCTTATACGTGGTATTCTCTTCGTCTCTTTCTTTTTACTCTACTCCAAGACTTACCTATACCCTACACCATCTTTACGTTTTCTCTCTTTACTTCGGAAAGTCTAAGGAAAAACGATAGAGAAGGGGGTTGGTTGGTAGTTAAGGTAAACGCGAAAGCGAACGGTATACTTCGTTATTCTTATAATCTTACTATATACTAGTCGTATGGAAAATGACTAAATTCACCAGAGTTTCAAAGCTAAACGAAGTTAACTAAGAGAACTTTTTCTTCAATATTGAAAAAAAAAGAGATGTTGTTGAAATATGTTGAGTATGTTAAAAAAGCTTGTAAGAGGATTGATGAGAAAAAATGAAAAGAACAAAAGTAGAATAAATTATTAATTTAATGTTATTATTTTTTTTTTTTAGTAAATTGGCAATAATATTACTCAACACAGTTTATTTTAGCGAAATTAACGTTTATTTGGAATTGGCTCCAAAATTAGAATAGAATAATTTATAGCACGAGAGAGCTATTTTATCGGAAATAATAATGATATGTCGTTTTATTATACACACCAAAGTTAAATTACAAAACTAAATAATTTATATAATAATATACAATACGACATTGTTACGATAATAATTAAATTCATACCAATATAAATATATGAAAATATTATTTCATTAATATTATCGTTATATCGTCGTCATCGTCATAATCATCATTACAGCAACGAAAATTTGTATATTCAGAATTATTTTTACAAAACAATCAATGTAAATAAGCGTACACAGCATATCCTATATATTATATAAATTTTCAAATGTATATATACTAAATTTTAACATTGATCGTAATTATATCGAAAGCCCGTGCATATATGCACATTAAATGACCGTTACGTTATAACAACAAGTTTCTATAAAGCGAAAGAAATTTTATATAAACACGTGTGACGACGATAATATTAATTGAATGAATTTTCAAAGTGATATAGATCAATATTTGCCATTAAACATTTTGTTTTTCCTTCCTTCATAACTCTCTCTCGCAATAACATCATCATAATTCACATAATTTATTTGAGACTGTATGTAGCAACGTGTTATTGCCTCTCCGCAATGGCCTTTAATGTTGATTCGTTTACGAGAGAAAGAGAAAAAAAAAGTAACCCCCCTGCAGTAATAACACTTTAACATATCTTCGTCAGTTTATATAGATACACACATATGAATATAGCCAAGCAAAATTTTGAAAGTATACGTTTTCCATTCGCGTATGATACGTCAGCTCATTTGGAATCAACTTATGCAAACAAAAACAAAATCAAAGCATAAGAGAAGTGTATATATAAAGAGTAGTAGAAAAGCAGTGAAGAAAACAAACCAAGATAAAAAGCAGGTATAAGTAGAAAAAAGAAAAAATGGTACTTGAACGAAAAGAAAGAGAAAGAGAGAGAAGAAGATAAGTGCAAGCAAGTCGAGAGACATAAGGGAAAGAGAGAAGAGAAGCAAACGATGGGGGTGATAACGCGTAGCGCACCGCAGTAAAACTTGGCGTTAACGGTAGAGAAGTAGGTATACACTCCTACCTTTCCTTCCCTCCTCATCCGGGTCTTGGTGGTCGTTGGATCGGATCCTGGGATATATTTACGTTATCGTTCCAAGTATATCTAGCATCGAAGCTTTAAAAGGGAGAGAGAAAAGAGAAAGAAGCTGAGCGAGGAAGAAGAAGAAGAAGGTCTACCAGGTTTGCGCCGCTATACTATACTCGCGAGTAGTAGAAAGTCCGATCGCTTTACGCGAACTTTCCAACGCTATAAGTCACCTGGTATGTCTACTGCAAACTTTCATTAGAACCCCCCTCCCCTCTTGTTCGCTCTTACTCTCTCAATCCTCCGTCTATATTTCTATCTTTTGGTGAAGTACCTTAGAGTTCCAGTTTCTGTCGACTGTGTGCGTATATATAGGATACAGTACTTGCCGATGATACACTATAGCTTTTTCATATATAACCTATATATATATATATATATATATATATATATGTATGATACTTGAAACTCTATGAAATGTCGACAGACAGACGTTTTCTTGCCCAACTCGATTTTGTCCTTATATGCTCGCGTGGCCCGCTTCCCGGTAATCGAATGAAAATCGGTTTTCTTCTGTGTAGAGTCGGACAAGATTATGCCACGAAACTTTCGTACTATTACTTAAATTGAGAAAAAAAAGTACGACGTATATATAAGATATCGATCTTTTGGAAGATTTGGTAGAAAATCAGGGGAAGAAAAAGAGATAGCTGTAAAGCCGAAACTCGAGAATCGTAAAATTTTGTGCTAACTCGGGTATACGTATAGGTATGTATAAAAAAATCGAAGGGTCAATTAACGTATCGGAGCTTGAGAATCGAAGAGTTTCTTTCGAGCTTTGAACGAATTTAAAGAGTGAGAGAGAGAGAGAGAACATGAGAAGAAAGAGCGTAGAGATAAGGCTTATCCTACACCGAGTATGGATATAGAGCTAACGGAATAGTCTTAAATCTTCGATTCTTTTTTTTTTATTCTATCCTTAGATCCTTTACCTTTTCTCGATCGGAAGTGGCTGATGCTGGAAGCTGTTACTTTACTGAACAAATGGACGAGAGAGAGAAAAAGAAAGAGCTTGAAAACGCCACGCGGAAGCTGGTGATTTTTTTCTCGCACAACTTTATCCGGTCTCTTTTCGCGCACAGGCTCTTGCGATTATCCATCCCACACATCCTTTAAAGCTTAGAGAAAGACGAAGCTTTCACGGATGAAACGGATACCCAAGAAAGAAGATTCGAAAGATGACAAGAAGAGAACGCCTGAGGCTTGTAAACTTTGTAATTGCGGTTTTATGCTGTGATGGAGAAGAACGATATCGACTTGTAGTTATCTTTGAGATATAAATAGGAAGGTTCGTTAAACTTGCTCTATTGATAGAGATAACTGATTTTTTTTTTTTTAAATATTAATAATTTTTTGTAAAATTAAAAAAAAATTATGGTTCAGGAAAAGATAATTGAAAAATTTATATATTCTATCCTACTATATTTGTTTGTTACTTTAAAGTTATTGTTCTTATAGCACACACACACACACACACACACACACACACACACACACACACACACACACACACACTCGCATATACACACACAAATTCATCATTCATTATTTTTTTATTAGATTTTTTTTTTGTTTCAAATAATTTTTCAAAGGATTATGTAACTTACAAGTCATTGTATTGAATTGGATTCATGTTTGTGAATTCTCTGCTAGACGTACCTAAAACAAACAAACAAAAAAAAAAACAAAATAAGTTTTTTTTACTATAAAAATAAAACACATTTTTTTTTTTAAATTTAATTAATTATAAAACTACACACAGCTGACTCATGGTATATATAAAACAAAATATATCTAACAATGTAGTTAGCAGTATATAAAAGAAAAGTTCAATTAAATTACTAACGATTGGACGCACAGATATATAGATACACAGATTATACTAGTATCAAGCTCACGCCATAAATTATTACAAGAATGATCAAGAGGAATTTATCAAATTGTCAAAAATAAACCAGAGCATCACATACAATTGTCTCATCTTTCTTTCTCTCTCTTATCTCAATCTTATTGCCCATTGCGACATAACGTTCCACTTCTACGAAAACGTCCATTGTTTCGGAATAGCGAATAACAAAAGCTGTGTGCTTTAAATCCGTCTCGACGCGATCGCGTTTGTCGAGAGAAAAGAAGAAAAACAGTATGCTATAATAACGATGGCGAAGGATAAAGCACAATAGAGCGTAGCACACATACGCACACACGTACAGTTAGTTACTGCTTGATCGAGACTGCGC
Organism: Leptomastidea abnormis; assembly: GCA_030522805.1. NCBI lineage: Eukaryota > Metazoa > Arthropoda > Insecta > Hymenoptera > Encyrtidae > Leptomastidea > Leptomastidea abnormis. The sequence goes on from JAPYZE010001031.1 coordinate 14,446, forward strand.
GATTATTGTTGCCAGGTCTCCTTAGATATGCGCGATTTACACGCTAAGCGGTCGGCAAGCTAAAATTGTTGCAGGGCTATTCATGTAAGACCGACGCTTAGGACCAACAAAATTTAGACAATTAACAAAAAAAATGAAAGAAAAAATAGAAATTAATCGATATGGTCAGCGAGTGCTAATGAAGTGTGTATTTTACTTGTTGCACAATTACTACTACCGACTTAAAAAAAAATTGTATTCCAATAAGAAAATGTTTTCACGTTCACTAACAATGCACGTCAATTAATTATTACCTTCCTTGGACATTAATATATATAGCTTATAGTAACTGAAAATAGTTGATAAAGGAGCATATAGAACTACAGCAGTTTAACTGACACGTGTATGTATATAGTATTGTACATAAACAGACAAATATATTCACATGCCAAGTACGGGACCTCCAGAAAAGAGACAGAGTATACTCTCGTATGTGTCCGTGTGTAGAAGAGAAATGGTAAAGTAAGTGGGGTACGGGAAGGGAGAAACATTTTATTCACACTGCCTGAAACGGGAGACGCATTGCTGTATTGTGTTTACGAGAGAGAGAGAGAGAGAGAGAGAGAGAGAGAGAGAGAGAAAGAGAGAACTACTGCCTGACTTTCACGCAGAGAGAAAGGGTTCTTGGCGCGAACTTTCTGGTAAAGTCCCCGTGAGCTTGACGTTTCCGAGACGGATTGCACTGCTGTGCTTTTCGACGCTAAAGTCCTCTCTCTCTCTCTCTCTCTCTCTTTCTCTTTCTCTCACTTTGATAATTGTACGCCTACTTGTTGAACCGTGAACTTCAGAGTTCTCGGAGGAGATTCCTCCTCCTCCTCTCACTCACCTCTTCTCTTTTTGCACTGACAAATTACCGCATAACTAATCACTCGCTCGTAAATTAGGACTAAATAGGCTGAGAACCTTTAACTTTGCCTTTATTTAACTCGATTTGATATACTATGCTACTTATTTATAAATTTAAAAAAAAAATCACAGTTTCTAGCTAATTTATTCACTGTACAATTCATCAGTATATCGTTTCTATTTATCAGTTAAATAATAGTAGGTGTTGAGTATAATATTTAAGGTTTCGAGATCGAAAGGAAAACATAGTATTATAAATCTATAATGGTTTTGGTATACGCATACATTGTTTAAATGGGAAATATAATGCAAGGCGAGCTATTTTTGAAATTTACTAAACTCCAATGTGATGGTGATGGTGGTGGTGTATAAGAGCAACTGTTTTCTCAAAGCTTTTTCTTTTTCGTAATAGGTCGTATTTAGAAATACTTGAGAAAGAGAAAGAGAGAAAGGGAGATTGGTTTTGTATGGCATGGAAAAGCAAACAGCAATCTTACTATATGTGTATGCGTGTGTGTGTGTGTGTGTGTGTGTGTGTGTGTGTATGTCTGTATATGTTATATTGAATTTTCGTGGGGTTAGTCTTGGAGAAAGCCGTAAGAAAAATAACCATTTTCACGAGAGAGAGAGAGAGAGAGACAGACAGACAGAAAAAGAGAGAAAATGAAAAGCCAATATTTCCGTTTACAAAAGCGAATGACCCTCCCCTTTATCTTCCCCTTGCACACCACCACCAAGTGTATATATACCTATAAGAATAAGCAAGTAAAAGTAAATTCATTCGTTACTATTCATGAATCTTCATGCTTCACGCATTTTGTAAATTCTCTTTCTCTCTCTCTCTCGTTAGTTCCGTCCGAATTTTATGCACCGACAACTTCAACTTCCAACAGTAGTAGACTCTAGCGTCAGTTCTGTCGACTTCAAAATACATATATATGCATGTGTGAGTGTGTATACATGTGATAGGAACTCGGGTGCACATCGTATATACATATATGTACAGTAGTTCGAGACGAGTCTATTCGGCCGAGCTTTCGCTTAATTTGAGGAGACTCGGCGCGAAGACAAGCAAGCTAGCCGACCTTGCAAGCTCAGCATAGGAAGGAGAGAGAGTAAGAGGCAAGGCGGACGTTCAATATTTGTTTTCGGCGCTGAGTCAGACCGTAAGCACGTCAGCGCTCGCGTAACCCTCGGCTGTATACATATATATAGCATATAGTATATACTAGCAACTGTATATAGTATGTAAGGAGGGAGGAGGCATGCACAAGTGTGTGCATGCCACCGACTATGAAAGCACGTGCATATGCGTAGGTGCTCAGAGAAGATATGTCTGAGAGGGGGTAGATAGAGACCAAGCGGATTAACTTGTTATCGGAAGCAACGGTATATATATTATTGCGCGATTATTTATTATAATTGTTTGAAAAATGTTTATGTATGATGTGTTATTGGATATATAGTGAGCAGTGGAGAAAAAAATTAAAGAGGTGTTTACTGTGAAAAGAAAAAGTAATTAACTGTGTGTGATTACTTTTATTTAATGAGTAGAAATTTCCGATATTGATGTAAAAAAGCGATAGATTATTTGGCGATATCGTTTTTCATGAGGTATACAAACGAGCAAATTTTGTATTTGTTTGGAATATAAGCTATTAAAGCGTTGACAGACTACGTGAGTGCTTGAGCTTTATTTGAAGGAGATGGAAAACTTAACTGGCATGTGTGCTTGGTGGTTAATGAGTTTCTTTAAAGACATGTGAGATTAATAATTTACCTAGTATATTAGTTATAGACTGGAAAATTTTTGTTTATAAATTTATATTCACACGAAATTTATTAGACACGTGAGATGCCAATTATCTGAAATTAAAATAAGTAAAGAATTGAATTAAATTTCTTTTTTTTTTTTTAATTTTAAAGCCAAAGATTTAAGATTTTATAAATTGCAAGCTCAAAGTATCCGTTTATTTTGTCATCTTCGTTATTTACAAATCCGGATATATTAAATATATATATTAAGAACAAAGATATAATTCATTTTAAATACTTTGATACCATTACACATTCTTGAAACTTAAAGTGTTCCCAAATATTTCAAATAAATCTTTCAAGTTTATGTCTCGTATATAATTCTCGTTTGTCTCGTCATATATAACACTTAAATGTTTATAATTCGTTCTACCATCGTAAAAAAAAAGAATAACAACAATTACACAATTTTAAAATACATAACCCAAGACATAACCACTATTGAAAAAAGAAAAAAAAATTACACAAATAAAATATTTTTTTTTAATTTCTTTATTAAAACAACCATACCCCCAAGATTCAAATTACAAAGCCCTAAAGCAAAACTTTGTACTCCAAGTACGTAGACAGCTATAAGATATACGTATATATACATAGAACACTATATCCCATTCGCTTGCATTTGCAACACGTATAACGTGTAGGTATGTGTGTATGCATATATGTGCTAGACTAGCACGTTCGTATTAATAGGGCCAAGAGCTTAAAGCGGCTTCGTCTATCCTATATAAAGGCAATTTGCATAAAATCTCGAGACGCGCGCACACGCTCGCCCCCGGAATGCCGCTTACGAGCGGATAAGTCTCTCTGTCTCGGCCAACCTCTTCTCCCAAGAGAGAGTGAGAGAGAGAGAGAGAGAGAGAGAGAGAGAGAGAGGTAGCTACTCTACAGCGTAAACGACGGCGCAGAGACTCTCCGTGGAGCCGCGCGTTTTAATTTCGAATTATATTAAGCTGAGAGAGAGAGTAAGAAAGAGTAAGAGAGAATACGGTATCTTTCTCTCTCGGCCGCATTTAAATGGACCTTAGTAGCCTAGGGTCTGCAGCACGCGGGTAAACTGACCGCGATTTGCTAATTTGTTGCGACTCTGCATTAATTATCGCGTTGTGCGCCTAGACCCGGATTGCAGCCGTTGCTCTTACCCTTACCCTCTCCTCCTCTTAACTTCTCTCCCTCTACTCGTGAAACGCGAGAGGATTTTCAATGTCAGCGTCGACTACTAATTAGAACGTGGACCGGATATTGCGGCGAGATTAGTTTGATTATCGGACCTGAATGTGTATATACATATATGTATATGTATATCTAGGTATATATAACTATATCTTGAAAATATGCCTGGGCTATTTTCGGGTGATGGTATATGTTTTACTTCTCGTGAAATTAGTTTAATGAAATACGGTGTATTATGGCTGATAGATGGATCATTAAATTATTTATAATTTTTGGATTATTATACATAGATAATGCATTTTCGATGTATAAGTAAGCTGATATATTGAGAAATTCAATATTTGGATATAACAGATATAAAAAAAAGAAAAATTAGGTATATAAATAAAAGAATAAAATACGTGTGTTAAATTTAAATAAAGTTTGTTAAAATAAAATGTCTATGATTAAAAATCTTCGATACATTTGACTAATTACGTATGAACACTATATATCTAAAAATAAAATTAAGAGACAGCTTTTGGAAGAGTCAAAATAAAAAAAAAATGTATAAGTGAAAAAGAAACGAAAAAAAATAAATATAAATCGGTCCATCATTTTCTCTTCATTTCTCGAAACGAAAGAAGTACCAGGGAAAGAGATGGAGAGAGGGGGAGAGAGTAGGTGTCTTCAGTCGCAGCTTTTACTTTCGCTCGAAATAGACGTTAAGTGACGGCTTTAAGAGCCATCTCTCTAAATCTTCGACGTTCGTTCTGGAGAAAACGAACGACGAGAGAGACTTTTAAAGTACCTATATACGAGAGAATGAGACAATATATAGCAATACAACGTAGTTCGTATAATCATCGCATACTGCAGTACGAGACTTATGTATCGCTTAGCTGCACTTTTCTTTTGTCATTCAAATGTCCTTTAGCTATATATTTTATATCTCCTGCTCTGCCTGCCTGCCTTCTTTTTATCGTAGAATACGCGAGTTGAATAAAGAGCGAGCTTGCAGTTAAACCAGATATATACTTCTTTCACTTATTTGACCGTAACATTAAAGAGACGTTTTCTGCGTTATGGTTTAGTATTTATCAAAGTGTCGTCTTGAGTAAATTTGATGATCGTTAGAAATGAAGTGTACTTGATTCAGAACTTGACTTTTTATTTTGATAGAAAAGAGTAAGCTTTATAAATTACAATACATTTGTATTTTATAATTTTTAGTGTGACAAAATCTTTAAAAATCTTAACAATTTTTTTTTTATTTTTAGAAAAAATTAAACAAATAATTATATACATATATTCAATAATCATAAAATTATCTGTTTGAAATTAATATAAATACGAATGAAATAATTTTAAAACTTTTCCTAGGAAAATCTTGAGAAGAAAATTCTAATTAAGATGACTAACACGTCAAAGTGAAAGCTCGTCCATAATAGTAGTAGTAGTAGTAGTAGTAGTAGTAGTAGAGACGCAAGTCGGACGGGAATAAAAGGAAGCTTAAGAAAAGAGAAAAGAGAACAAGGTATACCTGACTTTAGCTGACAAAACGGCTATATAGAGGGAGAAAAGAACTAATAAGGGAAACGAAGGAGAGCAACTAACGCGAAAGAGCTGGAGCTTGCAAGCGCGTCAAAAGGGAATGAAAAACGAATTGACGCGAATAAGGAGTAGAAATACAAGAGTAAAACCGGCGTCATCACACAGAAGAAGAGAAAGTAGAAAGAGGGAAAGAGTATAGTAGAAGAGATCGAGGTTGCGCGAAGTGAAAATTAAACAGAGATGAAGAAGGCGAGAATATACGAGAAGAGCAGCCATAGTATGAGAAGTATAAGAGAGAACGGAATGAGAAAAGAGGTAAAAGCTCAAGAGAGGAGAGAGAGAGAGAGAAAGAGAATCGTGCGGTATTTATGTGGTGGAGGGAGGTATAAGGTAGAGAGAGAGAGTTGCTTCTGCAGCTGGAATGTCGCCAAAAAGCTAGAGGCGACCCTATCTATCGCCGTTCGCGCCACGAGCAATCCAACTCCCCCCTCCAACCTCTATCCTCACCACCCTTTTTAACTCGGCTTCGTTTTCCAACCCTCCTACTTCTCCAGCAGCCTCAGGAGGACGCTTGACACTACAGCTTGCGATAGTTCAAGCTGGCGCTTCAAGGCATGTATTTCTCTTTCTTTCTCACTCCCTAATATCTACGTTGTGTCTCTGGTCGACGACTTGAATATTCTCTCTTTTGCTCTCTTCTTCTTCTTCTTCTCTTGATCTCTCTCGAGAGGGTAAATTGTGTGATTGTCTCACTTTCCTTAACCACGACGCTTGAAGTTTGCCTTGATTCTCTTTCTCTGTATTGGCTCTTACTCTCTCCTTCTTTCTTTCTTGAAAAGCCTCTCGTGTTTGTTACGAGCATCTTTTTGCTACTCGAAAAGGCTAATTATTTATTTTTCTTATTTCTGGCATCGATTACAGAACAACAAGTTGGTTACTATAGAAATGCTGAGTGGATACTTGAGAGAAGGAAAAGAATAATTATATCGGTTTATCTTTTGATCGGACGTTAATAAAATATTACGCAATAATATTATAAAGAATCTTTTGATTTAAAATAAAAAAAGTCATGAATTGAATATATTGATAATTTATAGGATTTTTGTTTGGATAGGTCTAGATAGCATACTTGAAACGATGCTAGTATAGTTGATGAAGTAGAGTAAGCTTTATTCTAAGCCTATAGCTGCGTTAGTGAAAGTAAAGGTTAGTTAGAAGAGAGGCAACCCTATTATTCAAATATAAAAAAAAAATGTATACCAACTTTTCTTGAAATCATTATTTTTATTATTACTATTATTAAATGAAATTTTATATAACAAAAAAACAAAAAATAAAGTAAAGAGCGAAAGTACATAAAAGATGCCCTAGTAAGTATATATATTAAAAAAATTGAAAAAGAAAATAAAAAATAAAATAAATCTAATAAAAGAGAAAATATCGGAATAACCTTCATATAATTAACCTCATTATTAACTCGATAAAAAAAAAAAAAAACCCAGCAAGTTTTCGAGAGCATCTACTTAAACTCCATTTCGTAGCCTTTTTATAATTTCAGGAGTAGCCTTGAAAAAGCTTTCTCTCTCTCTCTCTTTTTCTAACTAAATCTTTCCCTTTTTACTTCCCACGCTTTAACCTCAGTTATACAGCTTACCCAAGTATATACATATACCTATATTCAAGCTCTTTTCTCTTTCTCTCTTACGCTATATATACGCCTGCCCCGTGCACTTGGTTTTCTTTCTCGGTTTATTTGTCAAGCACTCGAGTGTCCTGAAAAGAGAAAGATAGAGAGAGGAGAGAGAGAGAGAGAGAGAGAGAAGAAGCAAGCAAAGCTAAAGCTTCGCTCACGCGCGCCAGCCTCGAGCGAGAAATTAAAGAGCCTGCAAATAATGGCGCACAGCCCGCAACTCGTCCGAGTATGTATAGAGCGGCCACTTGTCAACCACCACCCACTGCCAGACTCACTTCTTCTCTCAAAGCTATTCTCTCTCCATTCTATTTCTTTCTCTTTCTCTCTATGCTTTGTTCATTTCGCCGAAAACACACACGCGAGATGAAATATAAGACGTCCTCTCAAGTAATATCGATGAAAATCCATATTACAGAGAAATTCTCTTCTCGATTTCAGCAGTGCAATATGGGTAAACTAAACTATATACGGATAAAAGTGTACAGGTGCAGACGACGATAAGAGTCCTTGTAGAAAAAGGCTGGATCAAGGTACTATGTATTATTATTGAAGAAGAAGAGCGTGTGTGTGTGTATTGGAAGCTTTACCAAAGATGCTTATACCGGTAAAGGATTGTTCGAGTTTCGATGTCTTTTACACCGAAAAGAAATAAAATAGATGTTATATTGTAGAAAATTATGTATCTATATACAATTCAAGTTTGATACTTGAATTTAAAAAAAAAAAAAAATTTGTGAAATCAAAACTCACGTGACGATATATTTTTATTACCCGTAATTACGTAAACATAAACAAGTTGTAGTCAAAATATAACGTGTCTAGTGTGTAAATTATACGAAAACTCTACAAATATAAAACGTATATTATATGGTAGAGATGGAGATGAGAAAAACGTAAAGCGGTATCAAGTTTGCCGACCAATTGATCATCAAACGACCCAGTAACGTCGACGCTTACTCCCTATAAATTTATACCAGACTTGCAAACCACACTTGCGTTTATGTCTGTATATATATGCTTATGTATGTTTTTCCACGAAAGCTCAAAGCACAGAGATAACTCGATGCTAACTATATACTACTTTCTCGACTTTCATTATATACGCATACACGCATACACAGACCGCGTGTCCCGAGAGTAGGCAGACATTGCCAAAAAGGCCGCGTTCTCTGCGAGTGAATTACGAGAGAGAGAAAGAAAGAAAAAGAGAGATATAAGCTTTGCTCAGTAGTGTATATTCTATATAATGTCGAGGAGAAGAACAACGGTTTGAAAGAGGAGCAGCACCGATGCGCGTAGAGAGAAAGAGAAAGAGAGAGAGAAAGAACTGGATTGTTTTAACGGAGTTGGTAGCCAAAAACTAACTGGGACGTTGGGGTATATGCTGCTATACTATATATGAGAAGGGATAAGGTGCAGCTGTCGCCGAGTAGAAAATTCTAGGATATAGACCGTGTAGTGAACTTGCGATATGTATGAAAACAGAAGTTATTGAGTTTGCGGTCTAATTCTTTTTTTATTAATATTTTTTAATTATATTACAAGTGTTGATAATAATGATAATGACACTGGTTTTTTCAATGTTTTTTTTTCTTCTTTTAATTTGTCGAACGATTCATTTGTCGGTTAATCGACTGACAGGTATAATGATCACGTTTTGGGATTCCCCGAACTATACTCAGATTTTTATTAAGTCGTTTTGATGAGCTGGCGAACCAAAGTTTTTTTTTCTCCCTGTGCTTGTATTTGTAGAAGACTGAATCGTGCCTCTCTTTTTCTCTTTCTCGCGTGTTATTTTGACACACTCTCAGAAAACATTATCTTTTTATTATTTCCTTCTTTTCGTTTACGTAAGCTTTAAAATTTGTTACGTTTATATATATATGTGTGTTATTTTAAGTATAGGTAATAATAAAACACACACACATATATATTCGGTTAAAATGAGAATAATAACAGTCGTAGAAGTTTTTTTTAATCAATTTTGTTTTGGAACGAAATATTACGTTTTCAGTAGTAACGCCGGTACTAGTCAGACATATAGTATTAAAGCTATATTACTACATCTTCCTTAAGTTATCGAGTTGGCATTGCGTTGCCAAGTATTAAAAAAATGTTAGGAAAAATAATATTGCTATATGAAAATCGAGCTGAAAATGGAAATAAATTTATGATGGGTTTCTTTTGCATTAAATAAATCTAAAAGTCATAATACAGCAAAAAAAAATAAAAATGCAACATCCAAATATTTGTAATTTAGTTTGATACACGCTGAAATCGGTAGCAAGAAAAGTTGGACATGTAAAATGACTGGATTCATTTTTCATTCTTGTACATAAGTAGAATTATGTAAAAAATATATAAAGGTAGGTATAGCTAGATACAGTAAATGTGTATGATGGCAAAATTGAAAAAATTTAAATACTTATGATGACATTCACTTCGTCGTCAAGATGCAGCTTTAAATTTTTCTATTTACTGCAATCTATCCTTTTCTAACATTCCTTCTTCTGTACCTTTCCGAAATATATACCTACTAAACCGGCTTTAGTAAAGTCGAATGAAATCCGAAACTATACTACCAAAATGGAGGAACAAAAAAAAGAAAGTAAAATAACTTGAGACCTACATTGTCAGGGGAAGGAAAAGCTTACTTTGTAACTCATACACGTAAGAAATATATATAAACGATTTCTAGTTAAATTTATTTTATTTCTAGTACATTATTATCATAGCAGTACTAAACTTAAAATACTGTATTTACAATTTAAAGCAAATTCTAAATTATCAAAAAGTAAAAATAAAAAAAATAAAGAAATTACAGTTTACTTCTTCCTCATTAGTTATCCTTAATATAAATCTTGACTTAAATAAGCCATATAACATTGTCTCGTAAAAGATTCAAAATTAGTATAAAAAATATTAGATAAAGAGCAAATGACGACAATAACAATAATAATAACAATCATAATAAATGATGATAACAATAATGATAATAACAGAATGGAGAAAGACGTGTAGAGGGGCCAGAGAAACGTAGAAAGCTACAAGAGAGAGGAACATCAAAGGATACTTGGTAAAGGTGCGGGTGACACAGCAGCGCTTCTCTATACACATACATGTACACACAGCTGAAAGCGGACGCTCAGCACTGAGTGTATATGAGAGAGAGAGGACTGCGTAAAGCGGAAAGAGGACGATGAGAAGAGCGCGCGAGTCCTGTCTCCCATCACCTTGGCAACCGGCAGCGCGTAAGGCGCTTTTGATAAGGCATCCTCAGGCCTTGCTCAGCTTTCTCTCCCTCTCTCTCTCTTTCCTTCTCATACCTCTTCATGGAATCCGAGGCAAAATAGCGTCTGACTAGTCTGCCGTGTACACCTCTTCCTCTCTCTCTCTCACTCTCTCTCTTTCTAGTGTCCTATCTTCCTCGACTGCGGCTTTTCCTCTCAACCCCCAATTTCCTCTTCTGATATCCTACGCGACTCACTTTCCCTTCTCTCTTCTTTTTTTTTTTTCATTCGAGCGATGTTCTTAGGTTTCACCGATCGTCTTCTTCTCGTTCTCTTTATTTCTATCACTCTTATTGTACGAACAGCGGTTTTGTTTCAAACGTTTTAAACCAAGTGAGATCGATATAAATGCAACGGCTGTAATTTACTTTTTTTTTACTTACGCGCTGAGGTAGCGATAAATGGGACATTATGACGTATAATTTTAATTTAGTTTAAAACAATTTTCTTTTTTTAAAAAAAAAATTATTTTTAACTTAGTGTGTGTGTGGGCAGGAAAAAGTTTTTATTCCCAAAGCTGCTCAATTTTTCAAGCTCTACTAATTCAAATAAAAATGAAAAGAATTAACGCTCTGTCTTCGAATATTTCAAAAATGGCAAAGAATGAAGCTATATACCAGACAAAAAAGAAAGTAGAGCAAAGTCAAATAAAAGTAGGATTACTCATCTGCACTGTGTAATACTATAAGAACAAGCATACACCAGCACGAAATTTCTTGACAATTAAAAGCTCGTACACACTGTCTTGCATTTCCAGAAGCTACCACCCTCATGGCTCCAGGCCAGGAAAGCCCGCAGCAACGAAATTTCAACAAGTCCTATGCGCGACTATTACTATCTCATACACAGGAACGTTAAACCGTTGCTTTGCTTGCCGACTAAAAAACGAAAGAAACCGGTCTCTCATGTAGGTACACGTATTATATATAGTAGTACGTGAACGAGAGAGAAAAGCAGTGTATATAGAAAGAGGACAAGAGACGCGGGAAAAGCTCGGACGGGATAATTTCCTCCCTGTAGCCGAGAGAACAAAGCCGCGAAAATGACTTTTCTTCGATTCACATCCGGAACGTACGGCAGACTATAGCCAACTGAGCCCCATCCCCGGTATATGCTAGAAAGGATTTTCTAATATAATGCGTTGGACCAGACCGTAACCTTTTTTTTTTCTTCTTCTTTTGTTGTCTTATGATTGTACCTGCCTAACTGCTAACTTTTGGAACAGTTGAGCTTTTCTTTGAATAAAGATAATATCATTTAATATTATTAAGCGTGGAAATTCTAAGGATAGAAAAAAATTTTATTGCAAAAGTTTACGTGTATTGTGCGTTTTATCATGTGCGGAAAGGTGTAGGCTGAATAGAGCTTTTTTGCTCTAATGCATAAAAATTAAAAAGCTGAATCAAGCTCAGCAAATTGAATTTTCTACAGAATATTTTTTTCATCTTTATATAATACTTCTATTTTGAAATATTCAAATTAAAAAAGGGTTTTATTGAAAAAATAAATAAAGTTCATCGATTATTTTTTGTTTGTATTTTCGTTTCTATAAACGTAGATACACATATTTTAAGAAGACTAAAAAAGTTTGAAAAATTATATTCGAATTATTAAGTTTTTAAACGATACGGCCATATATTGTCTGACGCTGATCGATCATAATTGGTTGTATTTGACAAGTAGAAAAAGATATATCTTTAGAAAACGATGATTGATTCTGATGGATGCTTTAAGTAGAGAAAAAAAAGCATCCTCTGCGTGCTTTATCAATAAAACTGGGGATACAATTGAAAAGTGCGTAATGGCTTTATTTTGTAACAAGTGACGGTAGGTAGTTCTTGATCATGAGCTTTTAACTTGATACAATTTTATACTCAATAACTTTTTTAAAAGTTTGCACAAAACCATTAAAAATATTATATCAAATTAAATATTGTGAGCTTGCAAAAAAATAACTAGTTTCTACAATAAAACAAGTATTTATATAAAAAAGCTCTCGCAAGCTCCTTCCATTAAGAATACAATTAATATTTGCAAGGGGGTTTTCACTCGTAAAATCGATTTTCATTTTAACGTGTGAAATCAGTGAAATCGATTTGAAATCGGTGATTACTGAGCCATTTAAAATGCATTGAAATCGTTTGAAATCGCTTACCCCCTTGAATATTTGTGTAAAAAAAAAAAATAGTAAAAAAGATTTCTCACACGCGTTAGCATTACAATCTCATCGCAAAGCTAAATATTTCTCACAAACAACGTAAGCTACGCACGAAGACCAATTTCCTCAAAATCTCGTTCTCTCTCTATCTTTCTCTTACTTAAGCGAGAGTCGCCCACGCGCTATAGTCGCCCCCGCATGCTTCACCGACCAGAACCCAAATAATCGCGCCGAGAATTCCACGGCATGTGTCGTTCTCTCTCTTTCTCTTTCTCTCTCGTATTATACCGTTCACGGTCAGCGGCCCGTAAATCTCGCAACCAAACGAATTAACACGAACGAGCTTGCACTCCTCACACCCTCTTCTCCTACTACCAATTCTTCTTCTTCTGGTTTGCTTTTACCATTGGCCGAGGACGCGTAAGAATACATACGGATTACAATAGAATCATTGGGTATGAGTACACTGATAGAGAAGGCTGTGTTTTAAGAATCGAAAATTTTTAAGAATTTTTATGTTTGATATAGTAGAAAAAAGCTTTTTCAAACTTTTTTTGGAATGAAAAAGAGAAATAAGTGCAGTAAATTTTACGTAATATAGAAAATCTTGTAGAACTATTACAAAATAAAATTGAGAGTAGCGATGACGGACGAAGATGAATTTCGCATGCGCACACATTTTCGAATAAAAATAATTTAATGCTCTGACATTTAATATCTTATGACTATTTTTAAATAGACGTTAAGCGTATATTATAAAAGAATCATGTAGAAGACTGATTAAATTTTTGTGGAGAATTCAGTGGTCGAGAATAATGGATTGATGTAATTTTTTAAATACTTCGTATTACATTAATTTCCAGCTGCTCTATTGGATTATCGACTTTTCAATAGAGAGACAAAAGGAGTGAATTAGACAAATAAAAGACCAACGATATTCATAGATCAAGCCACGTACATACATTGCAAAGAAATCGTAGGATTACGATAAAATGCAAGAATGAGATGTAGCAAGAGCAATATAAAGTGAAATTCACATATAGGCTAGACTCTGTATCTCTCGGTTCTCGTCTCTCTCTCCTGCTCGTTAGCACCGGGATTGACCCAATTACGAAAGGAAACGTCCACCGGGTGCAGCAGGAGAAGGAGGAGGAGGAGGAGGAGGAGGTGTAGGGGAAATGATCCGGCGGTGCGAAATCGTCATTGTTCTACGGACTCGCATGTAGTGTGTATGTGTGTGAGTGTGTGCGTGTATTAATGCGACGAGCGACGTGCGCTCTGGTAACCACGTGGAAGGTCGCCAGTTTCTGAAATAACGACTCTCTGCTTGCAGTCTGAGCGGTATATGGAGGAAGACAGCTGCAACATTCTCTCTCTTCTTCTACTATACGTCCTCGCCTATATAGCTTTTCTCTTCCCCTTCGTTTCTCTCTTATACTCTATATCTTACTCTCTTTCTCTTTGCCTCTCTCTCTCTCTCTCTCTCTCGCTCTCTCGGTTCGTCTGCCACACTACGTATGCAACCAAGCGTATTTTCGCTACCGTGTACCTCTACTATCTACTGCTCTAATGCTGCTCGTTGTATATGTACTGTATGTGTGTATACGCCGCACTGCTGCTGCTTTTTATATTGCTATGTGCACCCTGTGACTTTTATCTGCGAAGCGGCCTGCTGCTGCTGAGTATGCTTGCATGGCAGTCCACCACACAACACGTGCGCGCGCGGAATATTGTGGTTACGGGTTGTGTGGAGGCATATATACATAAAGGTATATATGTGAAAAAATACGACTCTACTGGGAATATAACTCTTTGGCTTAAATGTGTGGAGGAAAAAATGAGTTTTAAATTTGGTATGGTTGTTTTTTTTATGTTTGGATTTTTCGTGATTTTAATGGTGGTTGTATTGTTGAAAATTTGTTAATGATGATTGATGATAGTTTGGTAATCGCATATATCGATACTTTTAAAAGTTAGGTTTAAAATAGATTTTCGTGAAAAAAAATATTTGAAAAAATATCTACATTTATTTTTATTTTTTATATTTTATTTTTTAATTGGTAAAAAAAAATAATTAATAATAAAAAAAAAATGAATCAAATTTTTTCGACTCCAATTTAATTTACCTGCCAACTTCTGGTAATTTTGAATCTGTTTTCCCCGTCTTTCCATAAAAAAAAAGCTCTCAGCACATATGCATAAGTGAGCGCACAGATAAAAACTAAAAAAATGTTACTTACACAATAACAAAAAAAAAAAGAACAACTGAACAATCTCACTAAAACTTCACGTCAAACGTAACCATATCACCAACAACAAGCAAAAACTTTTTATCATCACTGCTAAAACTCTCACAACCAATAAATCAATCCCAAACAAAATCAAAGTCTTTCCGCTTTCAAGCGTTAATTTTTTTCTTCTTCCTCGTCGTACACGATCCCACGCAACAAGCCAGTCTAATAACACCGGCTCGACAGTAGCACATTAGCACACACACTACACGTTACGTCACTCGCTTCGGATACAGCAGCAGAACGGCCGTCGCGTCACTTGAATGTCGCGTCATCGTCCGACTATATAATACACAGCCACACACAGGTATACGAGAGAAAAAGAGAAAGAGAAAACGAAAGCCGTTTAGTTGGCAGCAAAGACGACGAAGACGACGACGACAACGACGATTACGACGATTACGACTAAGACTAAAACGACGAAAGAAGCTGCGCGGACTCGGTTAGATTTGTCGGAGACTTACACAGCGGCCGAAGCGCGCCGGGCCCTCCCTCGTGGCCCACTGTAGCTTGCGAGCGCTGTATCGCAAGCCAAACGGTCCTCTCTCTCTCTTTCTTTCTCTTGCTCTCTCGTTTCAACGCTCGCGTTGGTGAGAGAGAGAGAGAGAGAGAGAGAGAGAGAGGGACGTATAAACGGTAAAAGCTGGCGCTCGAAAGCGTCGAGACGCCCACCACCTGTGGGGAGCAACTCTCTTTCTTACTCTTTCTTTTTTTTTTATTTCTTTTATTCTCTTTTTATCTTTTCGTTCTCCCGCGCTCTTGTTACGTATATATGAACGTTGCTCTACTCATCAAAACTTGTTCTCGTGTATATATGTATATATATATATATCGCTCGGATGTCTTTCTATTTTTTGTCTTTTCCTACTCCAATATAACACTTCCTCCTTTTTTTTCTTTGACTTTTTTTTATGTGCTTTCTTCACGTCTTAGATCGATCTATCCAAATTCAATTTATATACCCGTTCCGTTTTAAACTTGATTTTTTTTATTTATTCACGTTGTCATTTTGTATTTATGGGATAGCCTTGAAATGTCCAGGAAAAAAAAAAAAAAAATTAAAACCGCAAGTTGTGCGATTAAAAAAGAAACATAAAAATTCCCCAAGTTTGACACGTGTAGTTTCCGCAAGCTCTATATATACAGTGTTGGTACAATTAAGTGTATGGAAATAAAAACAAAACAGAAAAAAAAAATAGCTCGTTGTCAATTCGTATCACGAATCTACTACCTCCCACTGTTCAGCTGACAAACCGACGTTAACACAAGCAATAAATAAATACGCGAATATAAATCTTACATTCTCTTTTTCACTCTTGCAAGCACACTACTTGTCGTTTCCATCTGGTCAACTTTTGTCGATGTGAGATTTCTAGATTCGATTCTGGAATCAACTATCACTACTATTACTACTACAACTACTACGCGTACTCGTGTATATAGTGTTATACTAGATTACAAGGGCGAGAAAAATTCAAGCAACTCTCTCTTTCTTTCTCTCGGTAAAAGGAGGCTGTGAGGTGGAAATGGATTGTACGAGAGGAAAAAGAAAATCTATTTCGAGATTGTTCTTCTTCCCCTCCTCTACTTTTGCCTCTTTCATACTACTGCAGATCTACCAGACAATAGTAGTTGCTCTCGCAACACAAAACATATACCACAATGTGTATATAAACTAAGACTGTGAGGTCGTTTTTTGATGCGGATAAGAAAATGGTACCTTGAAAATTATGAGGATTGAAAAAGATTTCGTGAACGTGTGTATGCTAAATGTGTTTTAAACTATTATTGCTATCATTGTATTTTTTATTTTTTAGTAATTTTTAGACAGTTTATTAAAATATGCAAAAAAAAAGAAAAAAGATTAATATCAAGCACAACTTAGTAGTTCACGTTTTTAAAAAAATAAATGCAAAATACATACATTTTTTCAGTTCTTCCACGATTTTCCTACAACATAAATCACGATATCATAAATCAGAATGATTTTTCTATAAAATTCCGATCACCCTTTTTACCAGTATAAATTATCTTCAAATTCTCATAATGCATTAACCAGTACAGTCTCAACCACGTTTTCAAAAAATCTTAAAATTTAATTCTCATCCCTCCCTCTCACCCCCAAAAACATCAGCATTCTCCTAATGCTTAGACGAATAAAAAACGAGAGGCGTAAAAGTACCTCCTCCTCTTCTCGATGCTGATTGAGCTTGCAATTACCAAACTTGCATCTCTTTGCCAAAAATCTTGGTAAAATCATCAGCCAAGAGGCGTGCCTTCTTCTTATATTCGCGACAATAGTTTTTGCTCTCGTATCTACACACACACATATATATATATATATATATATAACTACATACTTTTCGGCTAAGCGTCCTTCAAATACTCTCTACGCCCGATCAATCTTCCGTCAAGCCAAGAGCAGCAGCGCTCTAGACTACGCTTCATTTATTCCATCCGGCGTTTGTTACATGAGCCGAGTGAGAGAGAAAGAGAGAGAGAGAGAGAGAGAGAGAGAATGAAAAACGCTCGCGGAAAAAAAGAAAATATCTATATAATCCTTTCTGTAGTGTGATATTATACTCCTGGCAGTTGAATTTTTTTTTTTTTTTGTGCACTCTAACATTAACAATTTTTTTTTAGATGACTGATGCGTCTGAGCTTTAATGCAGTAAATTCAGTAAATTCATTGTAGCAATTGTTTGATTATAATTTCAAATAAACACACGATTGATTTGAATACTCGATAGCTCAATAATTTCTATAAAAATTATAAAAAGTAATAATCTTTTAATTTTTAGACATTCAAACAATGAATTTCTTGAAAACATATCGCATCTCATCCAAATAAAGCCGTCCTCAAGGCGTGTGTCACATCGTACTCTCTCGAGTATTGTGTAAAAGTAAGCGCCGTAGCATACATATACTGTCGGAACATTAATTAATGTCCACCAATGAGAATGGTTTCTCTCCACCTCTATCACGTGTCTAACCCAAAAATTTTAATAGAAAATCCGTAGCAACGGGAGGGGTTGGAAGAAGGGTAAGACGCAGCAGGAGAGAGAAGGCATTTGGCAATGTGACTATAATCTCGATGGAAGTCGTCGCGTGTTATATACGTGTAATACGCAGCCGTGGATTACGCGTTTTATTTCGAGACGGTCAGGTATTGTCTGGCTTGCAAGTTAAAGGTGCAATAGATATATACTAGCCTTTGGCAATGTACCAGAAACACACGCGTTCTTCTCTAACCACAAAAAAAAAAAAAATCGTGACTGGTGTGAAAAGCCAAGAAGGAAAATCGTATATGACTACACGACGAGAGGTGTGGTGATGTACCTGCAGTTATCGTGCGGTTGCGCATATGAGCCATACTCGAGGTGGTACCACCTCCTCCTTCTCATCACAGGCTGTTGCTGTTGCTGGCTGCTATACTGTCTGACTACTACTTCCGCGATTTAGTCGTCGTCGTCGTCGTCGTCGTCGACACACACATAGCGCGGCGTGCCAAGGGTGGTATATTATTTCTCTCAACGCGAAAAAAGCTTGCGCAATCGAGGTAGAATTATATGAGTGCGTGGGTTGACTTAAATTCATGTGTGTGTGTATGTAATGTTGGACGGACAGGCAGTCGAAAATTGATTCTAGATGAGGCGTAAAGCTCGAAAGAGAGAGAGAGAGAGAGAGAGTCCGACTTGATTATTGTGGGCGGAAACCCAAGCTTTTGAGCTTTACGCATGCACTCCTATGTAAATTGCGTATTTATGTATGTATGTGTGTGTGTGTGTGTGAGAGAGGTGAAAGAGAGAGAGAGAATGTATGTTAATGCGAACCGATTGTTCGAGACGAATGGCAGCCGCTGCATGGCTTGTATATACCACCGCTCTATACAACACGCGAGATCGTTTAATGTCGCGGTGTGGTGCGCAAGCGCGTGGAGGCGGGCATCAAAAGCTCGAGCAACGCCGTCGCCGCCGCCGCATAGCATGCTGTGGACGATAATTTTTCATGCTTTATTAATCCCGCAGCTGTGCGTTAATGCGTTGCTTTGCTTGGAATTAATAAAACTGATTTACGCGATACGTTTTTAGGTTAATATTCCGTGGAGAAGAAAGAGTGCGATACCGAGTGGGACACAAGGAGGATGAGGATGTATGCTTATAGTGGTGGTGGGGAGGGAGAGAGGAATGGTTTGTGAAGGCTTTGATATTTATTTGCTTCGTGTTTTATTAATAGAAATGGCTGCTGGAGTATGTATGTGTGTATGTGGAGATCGGTGCATCGTGGGCTGCTAACTGTATGATGTGTCAACTGACACTTTTTACTTTGCACGTGTAATTTTATGTTACACTGTTTTAGGATGAAAAGCTTGAATGAGCTTAGCCAAAAATTATTATGAAAATTTTTTTTCTTTCTAACTTACGTGACGATGGTTAAAACTCGAGTGATGTTTATTTTTTGAAGCTTACCTGTAACAAAAATATTAAATGTTATTTTGCGATTGTACTTATAAATTTATTTAATTATTTTAAAAATTTATGGACAAAGCTCTTTTACAAAATAATATAATACAAAATGAATTATAATGACAGATTATTTTTATAAAAATATTTTTAATTATTTTGTTCCTAGTTTTAAAATAAAAATATTATTTTATTGAAAATAAATAAAAGTATAAATATCCAAATGTACCTCACATTGGATCATTACAAAATAATTAAATTTCTTTATAAAGCCATTTTCACACTCTGATGGGAGCGAATTTTGGCTTGTAAGTGCTAGTGCAATGTATTAGACGACAGACATTTAGAATCGAACCCACAACCTATGGATTTCAAAACCGTCGGTCTGTATACTAAGACATTCCATATCTTTATAGAAGATGTTATTTCATTATAACTACATGTATATAATATGATACCTTTTAAAGCAACAGGTTGTATTAATTATTTAATTATCGCATAAAAAGGAAGATAAAAAATGTAATTATGACCATCATTTTATTTTCAATTATTACCTACTAAAACTATTAACGATAATGTATTCACTAATAGTTCTACAAGATATAAATAAGTATCTAATTTCTAGAAACACACAACAAAATAACATTCCATCTAATTTTTTTTCATCCCGTATATATTTTTTTTTTAATTTCCCATAGTTTTCCATTGATACAAAAAAGTTAAAAAGCAATCCAGAGTTAAAAGAGCAGACGCTCTTGCGCGCTTGAACAAAAAACTCAGTCGAGAAAGTTTCAATTATAGCGTACGGAGTCTAAGAAAAAAAAAAGAAAAAAAAAGAAGTCGAGAAAGAGAAAGAGCACAAGAAACACGAAAACGAACGAAAGAAAAGACTTGGCGAAAAAAAAGCTTGCATCAGCATCGCGCGAAGAAACAAGGTTTAATTTCTCGGTTTGTCTCTCCTTTTTTTCTTCTTCTTCTACTCCTTCTATACTTTTTTTTTTTCTTGAAGGAAACGGGCATATTCCTTCAGCGTACGGGGCAAAGCTTCATAGCTATAGCCAGTCAGTCAGTCAGCCAGCCATCGCGCGCACATTCACCGGGACGATTATGGAAGCGGATATCAACGGGGGCAAAAATAACTGACAGATCGTTGGCAGGCAAGGCGCGGACGTGGAAAGAAGATAAACTCTGTGGGGGCAGAAATATAAGAGAGAGAAGGAGGAGGAGGAGTAGTATGGCCCTCCGAAGCCGGAACCTTCGGTTTTGACGGACAGCTCTGTTATTACCGTCACTTCGGTGCTCCCCCCCCCCTCCCCTCTCCATAACTTGGCTGCTCACGTTCTCGTCTAAACGAGTAATCGTCCGAGGGCTATGCTACGTACTGTCAGCGTTATACTCTCTATATGCGATGGTGTGTAGTAGTCAAAAAGAAAGAATGCGACAGTCACCGAAAACGAGCTTTTTTGCTGTTTCTGTTCCTACTGTTGCGTGTACCGAATGGTAAATCGAAAATAAAAAAATTGGCTGATTTATAACGCTAGTGTGTTTTAACGCACACATACCGTATTCTCGGATTTTCCGTTTACCACCTATATATCGTGTATTTCCCCAATATACTAACCAACTCTTTTTCTCTCTCTCTCTTTCCCTCTTTTTAGCTAGCACACTATACCACCACCTGCGCTTTATGGCTTTGCCCTCTGGACGATATATACATGTTTTGTTGGGTGACACACTTTCTGGTCTACATGGCTGCTGGTGCTTCAAGGCTTTTTAGTTCAAAGTTTATGGCAAAAGATTCATATTATTATTATTATTTTCTGTATTGTTTTTTTTTTTTTTAGATTTAGGTGAAAGATAAATTTTTAGATTTTTGTAATGGTTTTGGGAAATAGATTTACTTTGTAAACAATGGGATCGTTTTTTAAGTGTATAATTTTATCGAAATATGGAAGTTAATTATTATTAGTTTTTTCTTGTATTTAAGTGTGACGTTAAAAGTTTAATAAAATGTAGTTATTGTTGAGTGTTTCTTTTATAATATTTTTAGGATATGCATTTACAACAAGTTTTTTTTCTAATTATCATAACTTCCTATTTTTTCGTTAATCAAATACAGTTTTAAGTATGACTAAAGTATGATATATCTTTTAGTAAATGATACAGTTAAAAATAATAATAATAATAAAATATTTTATAGCATCGAATTAAAATGAAAACTGCACTTAAAATATTTGACAAATAGAACCAATACTTTTGCCTCGAGCGAATAAAAACCTCGAATTTCAACTTGTGGAAGAAAAAAGTAGTAAGAGAAAAAAAAAGAGAAAGCGATTATCGAAAAAGATATTTTTTTCCGATTGGCTCACGCGACGCTTACCCTCGCTCTTCTATATAGTAAAAATATAGATATATGTATACTTATAAAAGTATATAGTAGGATATCTCTTAAAAGCCAATTCAATATCTATAATATAGACGAGGAATAAAAAGCTCGACGAACTTCAGGGTTCCAGAATGTATATATACCTATATCCCTTTATACCTGCCACATGTAGCTTTAATATCGAGCACACAATTCCCAGTCTATCAATCTCTCCTTTCACTACGTCACCTCCCTAAACCTTCATTCCTTTTCCTTTTCGTTTCTTCACTCTCTCTCTCTCTCTCTCTCTTTCTCTCCCAAGGCGCGTCAGCGATCCTGTCCCACGTCCAGCAACTCCCAAACTTTCTTATTTTCAGCCAGCGCTTCATAGAACCTACACATATAGGTACTATATATAGGTATATATACAGAAATGGAGAGGATCGATCGGTCCAGCTTTGAAAGTGCCAAGGCCACGTGTGCGCGCGTTAGGCTGCTACTGCTGCTGCTGCTGCTGCTGCTGCCCTCAGGGGAGTGATCGGCGTCGAGCTTTCGCGCTTCCCTTCTCCTTGCTTTCTCTCTCTCTCTCTCTCTCTCTCTCTCTCTCTCTCTCACTCTCGTTCGCGAGTATAGTATAGTGAATCTCCGAATTAATGTCCGCGTTTACGGGTGTACCTCCTTTCCCTCTACTCCTCAATTCTCTGTCTCTCTCTCTCTCTTACTCTGCCAAGTCTAATGGATTCGAAATCGATTCTGCTCTAACGCCTCTGCTTGACTACTGATTTTCATGTGTACCTATATCTATGTATATATCGTATATGTACCTATAATATGCATCTTCTATAGACTGCACTTATACAATGTATATATATAGTACTTGGGATACACAAAATTAAAGAGTGTATTTATGCGAGAGTTTATAGACAGTCAAGTCTCTTTATGCATAAATGTATAGCTATTTTAAATTTGAAAATGCTAATAAAAATGTCAAAAAAAAAGTTACGAGTAATGAGACTTTGATGTGATTGACACGTATATAATAGGTTTGGAACTATATACGTTAATAATAAACTCTGAAGCCTAAAAGAGGAAACGCGCTATACTACAACTACTACTACTACTACTACTACTATTTTCTTGCTCACTTATGTACACGCGAGCATCATCATTGAAATGTTTAAAGGAAAAGAGGGGTCCAGTACTATTTTTAGAAACAATAACTGTCAGTTTGGTGTGTCATAAAATATCTGGCTTTGAGTTGATGACGACTATCTGCAACTGCGACGATGTATATAGTTATATGAGTAAATATATTACATATATGAAAAGTGTTGAATATAGTATTTTTTTTTCTTTTATGGTGGGACTGTAGTTTTAAAAAAAGAACTCACAATTTTTTTCAAGATCTTTTTTTGGGTTGATATTATTTTAGACTTTATTATGAATCGTTTAAGGTGTTGACGTATATTGAAACTTTTTTTTTTCATTCACCAGCAGATAAAAAGTATTTATCACGATGCTCCAAATAAATAATAAACATTCATTAAATTGATTTTAATTTGTCTAATCAAAAATATATAGGGTAAAGCGCATTAATTATTCAATTTAACTTATATAATAAGATTCATAAGTCTCTCTCTCTCTCTCTTTCTCTTCCTTTCTCAAGAGGTGTTAATCAAAATATAAATATATCTTTAAGAAGCAATTAAAAACTAGCTATAATGAAGTTTCAAAGAGATGTATTTTAGCACACTCGCACGTTCGCTCGCTCGTTCGCTACAATGTATTCACGCTTGAATGCGCAGTGTGTTTGTGTGGATATGTATGTATGTATGTATATAATATAGTGTGCGTGGGGGCTGGCATCAAGTTGAGAGTCGCATATTGCTTAAAATAGCCAGTGCAACGAATTGGCATCGAGATTAAGTGTTGATGCATTGATCGGCTAAATTGTCGCATACAATGTCTTTTGAGAGTTTGGTCCACTATAGCAGTATATACACACACATATTATGTCGACCTATTACTATACCTCTTTTTCTATCTTTTTCTTTTTCTTCCTCTATTTTTCACTCAACCTTTTCAAGCAATCAAAAATGACTTATAACAACCAGGTGTGCTACAGTATAAGAAAGAGACATTCCAAAGCAACAATTATTCACACACTGACTTTTAATTATCTCGTAGAAATTTTAATTTTTAAAATTGTTCTCCTCCTTTTCTCCACTATATTTTCATGAGTAGGCCATCGCGATAAAAACTTTACTTCATCCCACTCCCTTATCCTTACACACACACACACATACACATAATACACATATATATGCACTTTCAGTATTATCAGCTCCATTAACCGCTCGTTAATCAAGCATGACCAGTTTGCTCTTTCTACCCTCTCTCTCTCTCTCTCTCTCTCTCTCTCTCTTACGCCAAACGGATATCCTTCTACTTCCCTTACTATGCGAGTATACCTAGTAGTCTACCACGGTACGTTCACTCTGCATTACGCGAACTCGGCATGCGTCGTTGCCGGAATCGTAGCTGCGAGACGGAATGACTACACACTATCCCCTTATGTATATATATTCTTCTCATAAGAGTTAGAAAGAGGGAGAGAGAGAGAGAGAGTTAGTGATCATTAATTTTCATACGACTACCTATTAACGACGATTCTATGTCTTGCTGTGTGGTTGGATTACGACTGCTACTACTGCTGTAAAGTTTGCTGTGCTTATGCTTTTGTGGATATTATATCTTATTAACATAAGTACTTTACCCATATGTTTGCGGTTAGATATTGCATGAGAATTTGCATACGACTAAATATTATTATATAGATGCAATAGATTGACTTATTGATAGAGAGAGAGAGAGAGAGAGAGAGAGAGAGCTTGCAGTTTGCTGCTTGCCTGATTTTACTTGAACTGTTTAATGATGTTAAGATCCATGCAGCCTCAAAAATATACAGAAATTATAAAAAATGAATTTTAGATTACGATTGATTATAAAACTTTGACATAACTAACAATCACATTCAGTAATCTTCCAGTATCATATGTAGATAGATATACATGTATAGAGAAACATCGCTGACTGTTCGAATAAGAGATATGAATAAGTACGCACGTCCTCCTCTATAATACGCATCCACGCATTTGCAAGAGAACTAATTGAAATCTGAAATGTGCAGGAAGCGTAACGCGAAGGGCTTTACGATCACTACAATTCGAGTTACTATAGTATATAGAATGAAAGAGAGAGAGAGAGAGAGAGAAAGGGATATAATATGCGTATGTCAAAGGGTTGAAGGGATTGGACCAGCACGCACGTCTCCCAAAGTATATATACACGCGTAACCAGTACCAGCATTAACGATCTTCTCTCCCCCCCCTCTCCATCCTAGAAATACTAGAATAGGGAGGGGAGAGGAGGGTTGAAACTTGCTGACCATCCGGAACGGAATATCACCTGCAAGCTCCCCTACTCTCTCTCACCGGATATAAGTCTACACAGAGCTCAGCCACGACAACGTCGATAACTATAGCCATATAACGTACTGACTATCATCTCTCTCTGCGCGTATACTAGGGGGAAAAGAGAAACAGAGAGAGAGAAAGAGAAGAGAGATCGGAGTATATTGTACAAAGTTTCTCTACCGCTAGCATATACGCGTGTGCTGGCTATATGCACACGCATAGGTATAGAAGAGGAAAGAAGAGGAAAGGAGGGAGGAGATGCAGCACTGGGCTACAGCCGGAAGCCGGAAGCTCGAGAGAGCAGGCGCCAGCGGAAGTGACCTCGTAATTCTCTTTCACCACCACCACCTCCTACTCCTCTCTCTCTCTCTCTCTCTCCCTCTTTCTCTCTCTACACTCTATACTCTTCTCCAAAAGCACAACGCGAGCTTTTCAGCTTTCTCTGGATTTTTGGTACCGCTGGCTAACCCAACCCCTCCTCTATATACTATATCTAGCCCCAACGTTCAGCTGCATATATATGTATAGCCTAGTATGCGAGTCCATCCAGCCATCGAGTCTGAATTATAGGCCGAGCTACTACTACTACAACTACTACTGCTATATTGCTATACTGCATACACCTTTTGTCCGTGCTTTTCCTGTCGTGGTGAATTTCTAGTGCAGGGCTGCCGCGGATTTTGGACTTGTGCTTTCTCGCGCTAGTCTCTCTCTCTCTCTCTCTCTCTCTCTCTCTCTCTCTCTGTTAAAACTACGCGCGGATTTTCATGTTGGTCTTTGTTTCACTATACTCTCTCTCTCTGTCTCTCGCGTTTCTTCTTCTCGTATATACTACACTTTCTTTTCACCTATTCTAGCTTCCTCTTTCTTTATTTCTCATACTCTATCTCTCTTTACTTTGCTCTCCCGAGACTTCGAAATTGGTTTCAGCCGGGCTTGTTTTAGACTTGCTCGCCTTCCTTCTCTCTCTCTCTCTCTCTCTCTCTCTCTCTCTCTCTCTCTTTTTCTTTCGACCACTCCTTTTCCGGTCACTCGCTACTTTTCCTTTCCTCTCCACCCCGATCTTTTACCCTAGGATCGCGAGACTCTAGCTCGGAACTCCTTTTCTTCTACTTTTACTTTTTCTTTTCTCTCTTTCTCTTCTGTTTTCCTACTCGCCAGCGACAAAGGATCGGAGCCGCTTGTAAGAAGAGGATATAGTTTGTTCTTCAGACGCGCGCGTGCAATTCTTACCTTCCGTTATTTCTCTTAAGACTATCTTTTTCTCGTTGCGAAAAGAAAAAGTAAGAGAGAGAGAGAGAGAAAGAAAAAGCTCTACTGCATTTAATCTGAGCACGAATAGGTTTCTCTATACCAACTTCTTTTTTTTCGCGAAGTGTGCTTTCGAAAACTCTTGCTATCTATCACATACAGCCACGGCCAAGATTTTTGCTTTTCTATAAAGACTAAAAAAACTTTTTTTTTGATGTGTTTAAAAATTTCAAGTTTAAATGAACTCTTTTTCAATAATACAGAGTGTTTTTACTTTAACAAAAAAAAGAAATAAAAATAAAAAGATTCAATTGAGTTTTCAAAAAAGAAAAAAAAAATTAAAAATAAAAAAAAACGAAATAAAACTATGCATTAAAAAGAAAATTGAAAATATTTTTTTCCATCAAATAGAGCACAAAAATACCAATCTCGCTTTTTTTAGTAAAAGATTTTCCGTAACGCACTATAATGACCTCCCCTCATCGAAACCCAACGAACTGAACGAAAAGCCTCATACATCTCTCTTTCTGAAGCTCTCGAGAAAATGATAAATATCAAAAGATTCTCGCACAAAGCTCTTTCTCTACCCATCCCCCACCAATTCGTTTTTTTTTTTTTTTATTCTCCAATCGATCGTCGTCCGATCCTGTATAATACAATCGTCGCTACAGCTGCATTATAGATCGACTAACGGAAACTTCGCTACTACGCTTTTTCTGCCAATGGCATAAAATAAAAAAAAAGAAACGAAAGAATAAAAGAAACGAACTAAAGCTCAGAGACTTAAGAAAGAGCGCAGAAGTCTCGATATATACCTGCACAATATATATACCTTTATACCCAACCCCTCCTCCTTCTCCTTCTTTTTCTCCTCTTCGTCCGAGTCGTATTCTCCATCGAACGAAAGCGCGATTCAAACTACAGAAAGAGAGAGAGAATACGCAGTATACGCGCGCCTTCTGGAGTCTATAACTGCGACAGCTACGAGTGGCAAAAAGAGAGAGAGTGAAAGAGGGAGAGTAAAGCGAGAATTCATTTCCATTAATTGCTCTCGGCTTCGCTACTCTCAAAGTTCGCTAAAAAGGCGCACACTTTCCATGAGAATCGAAGCCGACCGGCTTTGGTCTCCGATGTATAAGAGAGAAATAGAAATAGAAAGAGAAAGAGAGAGAGAGAGAGAGAGAAAGCTATAGCTACATCATCGACTTGCACGCCGTTTCAAAGCACAAGGTTGCAGGTAGGGTATGGGTACACATCTTGCAAGCTCTACGAAGACGCAAATGTTCGCGTAGTCTTGCACGTTGTTGAGGACGAAAGGAGAGTCTGGGGGGGCCAGTTGCTAACGCGGATTGTGCGCGAGTAACACAGCAGCAGTAGACTCGGATAGTATAGGTGTAGTAGGTAAGGAAAGAGGGAAGGAAGGGAGGAGGACGAGGCTAAATGTTGGCAATTTGGAGCGGACCGAGCTCCCTGATTGCATTTAATTACACGTACCCGACTTGTACTCTCTCTCTCTCTCTCTCTCTCTCTCTCTTTTGGTGTATGTATAGATACACGAGTTGCTGCTCTATACACTATAGCTACCACTGCTACCATTGCAATTGCTACATTGTGCGCTGGGACGCGGCCTTCCGTTTAACCAGTCCCTTCCTCCCCTTCTCTCTATAAGAGCTTGAGGAAACGCTAACTTGAAGCCGAATGCACGTTCTCGAACAAGTGCTGACTCTTCTTCTCCTAATTCAGTCTCTATCTCTCCAACCAACGATGAGTAAAACTCCCTTCACTCAGTTCTTTTTTTGTTCAATGTAAAGAGCAGAACGCACTTTAGTACAGAAATGAGACCAGACAGTATACTTATACATACAAAACTTAATATATACCACA
>JAPYZE010001032.1:0-62070 GCA_030522805.1 Leptomastidea abnormis
AAATTCAAAACTGCCTTTTCTCCATAAGGCCTATGTTATTTTTCCTTCAATGTATGCTATAGATATGGGTCGTGACGTCAATGGTCATATCCCCAATAAGCAGCTAGTAAATTGATACAATTGAGAAGCTTATTCATTCTATATAATGACGTCATTGGAGAACAATGCGAATGCGAATATGCTTGCAAACATTATATGAGACACACACGATTTCGATAACTTAAATTGTCTTTCAAATACATATAAGATTCCCTTCCTAGCTATAGACACACAAATTGATTTCAAACGACAAGATTATAACGGTGTAAGCCTGACGTCACAATAGAGATAAGTTCAAAATCCTCTAAACACATCACGAATGAATGGTCTTTTGACGTTGTTCCGACCGAGACTTATATTGTCAATCTCGCGAGACTGCGCAGTGCGTCGAGAGAGAGAGAGAAACGAGATAAACGGTCATATTAATATAGCCGTTGATAATAGCATCAACGAGGGGGTGGATATATAAGCAGGACAGGACGCCTAAATTCTATCTATACAGGTAGCTAGCTCGAGCCGCAATCCTTTTATCGGCCACGCGAACACCTATATATCACTGGTAGACCCTTAGAGAGTTGTCTTTTGATGAAAAAAGGGGGTGGAAGGGGAGGTATTCTGACCGGCGTCGCGGCAAGCCGCACATATCATATAATGAGAGAGGCATAGCAATAGGTCGCGGGGGAGAGAAGAACACACACACTGTGCCCGTGTGTGCTGCCGCATGATGTAATTGTATTGATCGCACGGAAGGAAGGAGCCAAAGAAAAAGGACGGATTGAACGTATGGCTAAAAGGGAGAGAAAAAGACGAAGCGAAATTTGAGAGAGAGCTAGTCGAACAAGACAACTATCAAAATTAGAGCGAAAGGGGGAGAGAGATAGTCGGGAAGTTTGGCATTTGCTAATGCTGCTGCAGTGCAAAAGAGAAAGAGCGACAATAGGGGCAACAGCACATATATATATATAGAGAGGCGAACGAGCTTGGCTTGGCTTGCTGAGCCACCGCCGCCGCCGGCGCCGCCGCTGCCGAGCGACGGACGAAACGAGAGTGCGCGGAGGCTCGCCATCTTGAACCGAGCGGAACCCACCACCGGGGTGATTCTACATAGGGTTCCGTTCCCCTGCTGTGTGTGCTGTTCTGCGGTGCACGTGTTCCGTATGATACACGCGTATACGTTAGGTATTATACCTTTGTACCTCAAGTTTTATGGTAGTTGAGGTATATTACACGCGTATGTCTAGAACAAGAGCAACACAGAACAAAGCACAAGGAACAGCACAACACAAGGGAACGGAACCCTATGTAGAATCACCCCAGCGCGTCGAGCTCTCTCTCTCTCTCTCTCTGTATTACTTTTTCTCTCTCGTTCTCTCCACTAGCGTTTGCATAAGGCTAAGAAAAGGAGAGAAATGTTGGGAAAGTGAGATAGACGTAGTGCAAGTACAAGGGGTAAAGCAAAAGTATGTACATTGGTATAAAATATATACCTATAGCGGATGAGACGAGAGAAAGAGAGAGAGAAAAAGACTAGGCTGCCAGCGGCGGTGTGCGACCGACCCCGAAAGACAAGGAGGAAAAGAGAGAGGAGAGAGAGCAAAGCAGCAGCATAGGTAGCTAGCGCAGCGCCAGAAGAGAGTGTGTGTTTCAGTGGTGTCTCTCGTAGGCGCGGCGCGGTGTGTGCGGCCTTTTCCTGTGCCCCTCGAGAACGAGAGAGAAAGACATAAAAAAGAAGAAAAAAATTATTATACGTGGTGTGATCAGGAACAAGAAGAGGAAGGTCAGGCTCTTTCTCCTACTCGAAGTAGGATAACAACGACAACCACACACACAGAGTACACACTAGCTCTCGCTTACCCAAGAGTCTGGCTATATAAAACAAGAGAGAAAGAGCGAAAAAGAAGAACGAGGCGAGCGAGAGGGCACACGCGCGCGCGCGCCCGCAGAGTGTAGACATCGTCGGCAGCAGCAGCAGCAGCAGCCAAGAAGAAGACAGCGACCGAAAGTGTATAACGCGGCGATCAGCCCCCTATCTGTGTGTTTTTTGTGTGTCTGAGCGTATCTGGCGCTCTCGTTCGTTAAACGGTGAGCGGGTGAGGAGAAGCAGCCTCCTCGGGGGATAAGAATTAAGCAAGCTCGCGCGCTTGTTGTCCAGGACACGACGCGCGTGTGTGCAAGCGAGCGTCAACGAGAATATTCTCTGCAAAATCGCCGCCGTCGTCGTCGTCGCTCGTAACTGTGTTGCCGACATACTCGCACACAAATATACAAGCGCATATACATTCACACATACAGCTCAACCTCAACTCCTTGTACTAGCCCAGCGATTAAGAGGAAATTAAGTGTGCTGCTGCTTTATTACACACCAGCTCCAAACCACACACTCTCTCTCTCTTTCTCTCTAAACCCTCAAAACTCCGGTGCTCTTATTCGTGGTATTTCTCTCAAATACAAGCTAAGCGCGTGTGTCTCTTTCTCTATATCTCAGTGCGGGTGTTACAAGTAAAAGCGAGCGCTGGCGAGGAGCGCCCGCGCGAAGACAAGAAGAGGACACCGCCGAGAGACATAAGAGGACTCGAGACCCGGACAACACGCGCAATTTAATCACACACAACCTCAGATTGGGACACACCGAGGCCCCGATTTTTCTGGATTTCGTGAACCCATTTGGACGGACCAAGGTAAGAGTTGTTAAAGAGAGCTTATATGATAATGATAGCGTTTTTACATTTACATTGCATTAAACCTATATAACTAACATCCATCCATTGAGAGCACGTATAAAGCTGCTGCTGCTGCTCTCCTGTGCGCCGCTTCCTTCTCTCTCTCTCTCTCTCTCTCTCTCTCTCTCTCTCCCTCTCCCCCTCTCTCCCCCCCCCTCCCTCCCCCCCCCCCCCCACCCCCCCCCCCCCCCCCCCCCGGTTATACCGACGACTCCGAGGCCGCTGCCGTGGTGCGACGAGGACGACGACGATGATGATGATGATCATGGCAACTTTGACCCCTTGCGCATAACCCTGCTCCCTTTTTTTTTCTTGCCGTTCTTTTTCTCGGGGTTCACGAACGCTACTGCTCCACGCATGTGTCGAGGATACACCCCCTCTGCCCTCTACTGCTGCTTGTATATTCCACCAATGCAGGTGCAGGGGGGGGGGAGGGGGGAGAAGAAGAGTTGTCGTTCCCCCTATACCACCGGGGTCATCGAATCACTTCACCGGAGTCGAGCCGGATTATCGTAGATATCGCAGAGGCTTCATGATATACACCTAAGTCTAGAGTTTACTCTATATGATAGGTATGCGGTGCCGCGCGTGGTGTATGTACACACCTATACCCTTACGTCCCTTACCGGAGCAGGGTAGACGACCGGGTCAAAACGATATCACACAATCAATAGGGCATAGTAAAGATTTTAAAGCATATTAGGCACCTATGCGTGCATGTATGTAATGTAGACGCGACTGTGTAAAGGGCCTGGAGAAGATGAGAGCTGAGTACCACGGAGCAGCGACTCCGACTCCGAAACACGTACATATTATACATACGCGTGCGCGGATACATGTATTATGTGTGTGTGTGTGCGTGCGCCGACTACGACGCCGCCGTCTTCTTCTTCGTCGTCGTCGTTGTTCTATCTCGTTCTCTTTTTCTATATTTTCTCATTCTTTCTTTCTCTCTTTCTCTTTTGTATCTTTCTATCATTTTACATCTTTCTCTCTCTCTCTCTCTCTCTCTCTCTCTCTCTTTCTCTCGTACTCGTGACTTTATGCTTTAACATAAGAATTTCTTCCCTTTTTGCTTTTGGATTTTTTTTTTCTCATGGTGTAGGCAGCAGTAGCAGCAAGCAGAAGGTATCTTCTTAGCACGGACTCCCACCTTCTCCAGCAATTTTCAAGATTCATAGAAATTCACGGCTATATATATGTCACCTCGTTTTCGCGGTTTAGCGCGTTGTTCTGGTGTTATATACACCTATTATCTATCTATACTTATACCTTTAACTGCTTTTGCTCCATTTCCTCTCTTTAAAAGAGCGTTACTAGCAACGATGCATCAGGACGCGCAGAGGAGACAAGCGTGAGAGAATGATAGATTGTAGGATGAGAAAGAGAGAATGTTGTACGTGTGTAGGATGTGTAAAGCGGCGAGAAGCCGGTGTACGCGCGAGAGGCTAACGAATGTAAGTGGAAAGACGGAAACGAAAAGGAGCAAGGAGAGAGACGGCTCCGAGACGGAGCAATGCGCAAGGCTATATATATATATATATATATATATATATAATCGACGACGGTGGCGCGAGAGAGAAAGAGAGAGAGTACACAACCTCACTGCCGCTGCCTGCACCACCGTCGTCGTCGTCGCCAGCCGCGCGAACGGAAGGAAGGAGCGAGAAAGGGAGCGGACAAAGCTTGGTGTGTGTGCGGCATGTTTTACCTACTACTATACTGCTGCTGCTGGAGGCCATCGTCGAAGCTCTCCAGTTCTCTCTCTCTCTCTCTTTTTCTTTCTATCTTTCTCTCGCGAGAATCTCGCGGCCACGGCCAGCGAACTCTTCTCGCTCTGCACACGCACTCAATCCGTCCTTCTCTCTCTCTCTCTTTCTCTCTCTCTCTCTTCACATATACATACACCACATTCTCTCTCTCTCTCTTTTCCTCTTTCAGCAGCTCTTCTCCTTGACGGCCGCTGCCGCACGGCTTTTTGCGCGCCTTAAGATTCGCACTTGCCTCTCTCTCTCGCTCTTTCTACGTTATAGATAGACTGACAGAGCAAAAGTTAAAGGTACTACACATATATATGCCCACAAATGAAGTAGTCCTTCATGCATATACACCTATTATACCTTTCTACTCGTCGGCTTAAACTCCGAAAACAAAAAGGACAAAAAACGCATGGTTAACAAAAAACGGAGCTCTGGCCAGACTACAGGAGGAGGAGGAGGAGGAGGAGGTGGGAGGGTGTAATGATCCGTTGGGATTTTAGGAGCGATTCTTTCTTTTTTTTATCTTCTTTTTTTTCTTATTCCATTTTTTGCTGCTGATGCTCAAGCTTTAGCATCGTCGCGAAATGGCGCGAAGAAAGGAAATATAAGTAGAGGTGTGGGAGTGAGAGGCGGCAGAGAGAGAGAGAGAGAGAGAAAAAAATATAGCAGAGATACAGAGAGAGCGGAGGAGGTTTATATTTTTTTGCAAGGAGTGCGGGGCGACGTGTAACCGCGCACTCTGGGCTAATGCTCTCTATATTGTTCGAGACGGATGTTATTGACAGCGGAGCATTTTTTGGCTTTGTTTTGTACTCTGTATGTGTTACGGTCTGCAACGACTACGACGACGTCGACGACAAATGCTGATGATGAAAACGCGCAGCAATTTTAATACTTTTCTTAGTCCTTTTAATTTTATGCTATATAGGTACCTATTTAATGCAGGGAAAGGCTTTACTTTTTCTTTTTACTCAACAAGCGTCACTCGTACACTTAAAATTACTTAAACTATTCTCTATATTCGCGGCGGAGGCTCGCCCATTTACACGGATATGAGTAATCGGAGTGGCGTTCGTTCTGAGAAGAGGCCACCCCGTCTTCGTCGTCCGAGATGCGCTAGAGCTTATCAAAGGTGCTGCTGACTACCGACGCGGATCTATATATGTATATCTATAGCGTGGACCCCCGCGGCCTCTCTCTCTCTCTCTCTCTCTCTCTCTCTCTCTCTCTCTCTCTCTCTCACTCTCTCTTATTATTAATGAAGAAACTTAAACTCTCTTTGTCAGCTTCTCCTATAGACCAATTTCCAGGCTGATTAAAAGGAAAAATATTTTGCCTGTTGTGCCTTGTATACCTACGCATTTTTGCAACTGCTATACACTGTGCCTTTGATTTTTTGGACTAACGTAGTAGATTCTTCAACACTTTTTATCGTTTTTTTGCAATGTGAAAATTTCTAAAGTCATGCAAGACTAGCGTAAGCGCTGGTTTCCTTAAATGTTATAAAACGTTGGGACATATTCCTACTTGTCTTTTTTTTTCATCGATGCTGATACACGATTCGCGTAGTTTTCGAATGCATGAAAAGTGAATCGCTCGACAACAGGATAGCGTTACAAGGTGCTTAGAAAGGTTATGTTTTGTTTTGTAGAACAATCTATTTTCAAATTCCATATAAACATTGCTTTAAATTACCAATTAATCGCTACTGTTAGATAGTTTGATAAAATTTCTATTGTTTGATAACGATTGATGCCTTGTTCGATTATAAGTATTATATTTTTGTTATTAACATCTGTTAAAATGAATATTTGATAGTTCTTTGTTTTTACTGCATTATGTTTAAAGTTTCATCTTTTTCTGTTTTAGACAAAGGGTTCGTTCGTTGGGTCTGAGAAGTACTAAATGGTTGCCTGCAGACAGCATGTCTACTCTGTCGGGTGTTGTGTCGAAGGGGGAGAAAGGAAAGACAAAGTACCAATCTATAGATATCAATAGTTTGTACAGATCGAGCAGGGTAAGTAAAAGGACTTGATCAAAATTTAAAAATCAATTTATGTTAATAATTGTTAATTGTGACCTTATAATGTTGTATTACAAAATAGGGAGAATCTTTGGAACAGCAACAACAAAAAAGCCAAGTACCCCGCAAACATGGAATGCAAAGCTTGGGAAAGGTGCCTTCGGCACGGCGTCCACCTGCTAATCTGCCTAGTTTGAAAAGTGAAATCAGCAGTACCGATCCAGCTGTCAGTCTTGTACCAAGTGGTGGTAGTGGTTGGGCCACAACAAAGGACTCAGCACCTACAACCAATACTGCAACAACAACTACCCCAACCGACAACACAACTGTAAGATTTATATGTTATATATTTAAAATTGTAAACATGAATTTAAATAAATACAAATTTCAAACTTTAACAACTTTTTTTGCTCTGTTTTGTAAATGCTATAGATCAATTCAACGGCACAATGCACGACAGGACCCACTGTGTCTCTGACGCCACAACAGCATCCACCACTGCCAGGGCAACAGTCTTCACATCCACCAGAAGCAGGAAACAAGTCATCATGGAGTGCAATTATGAGCAGATCAGGAGAAGCTGGTTAGTTAAATTCAACAATAATTCTTGTACATATTATTAAATGCAAATTTTTTTACTTTGGGTGCAAGAAATAATCTGGCAGTATTAATAGCATAAATTTTAATATATGTATGCTCATGCCTTGTGCTAATATTAGCTTGCCAAAGGTACAATTTATGTCCCTAATGTAACAAAGCTTAAGATTTTAGAATGTTTATTACAGTTAAAGATAATTTTCTTATATCATAGAACTCATATTATTTATTGTTAGTAATAGCATACAGAGAAAAACATAAAACATAATGTTTTAATGAAATCTTTTGAGTTGGATAAGAAATTTTTACTCTAATAGGATACATGTTTAATTCATCGCTGCATCCTAGTATTGTATAATAATCATACATAATAAATGTTTGCGTAAAAATATTATTTTAGTTTAGGATAAAAAGTAGTAATAAAATTCAAATAAATGAAGTTGAAATACTAAATTGTAGTAATTAAATAACAAAAAAATATTTAAATTTAGACATTTCGGCTAGTAAAAAGCAGCTTGTAAAAAAAGCTATATGAAATAGGAAGACTATTTACTGATTTAGCATTTAAAAATTAAAAGGAACTAGAAAGCTTAGATTCTCTGGTGTACAAG
Organism: Leptomastidea abnormis; assembly: GCA_030522805.1. Lineage (NCBI taxonomy): Eukaryota > Metazoa > Arthropoda > Insecta > Hymenoptera > Encyrtidae > Leptomastidea > Leptomastidea abnormis. The sequence goes on from JAPYZE010001032.1 coordinate 7,751, forward strand.
GTGTGGTGTAAATGAAATGAATAAGCTTGCATATACATAATAAAAAATAAAAACAAACAAATACTGTGGCTGCAGCAGTTGGTTACGCAGGCCTCGTGGAATCAGGAAGGGCTCGAGGTACTGTTGGAATGAATTTCCTTGCCTATCAGTCCCCGCAGTTCCAACACGAATTCCCGAGCCTCAGCGGGGGCCAGACCTCTGCCGCCTCGGTCTCTGCTCAGAGTCCCGGCCAACAGCAAAACTTCTCAGCAGTGGCAAACTCGATCTCGAGCGCTGCTCAGCACCAATCTATGCTGCAGCAACAGTCATATTCCCACAACCACACAGGTGGGCCTTTCCCTGTGCTTGCCACCATTGTGTGTAGTAGCTGTGGCTAGATGAAGCAATATTTTTACTCGTATTATAATACATAAGTTTATATCTAACTTATTAGTGCATATGTCCACTTTTTGCACTGATTCCACAATGATTATTTGAGAACAAGTCAACACTTTTTTTCTATGTTTCCTATCTTAATTCAATTTTATTATTTTAAGTTTTGCCATTCGTGGTGTTCAATCTTCAGAAAGTATCTCCAGAATCATTTATCTATTTTGAGTACATTTTTATGCCTTGGAGTGTAACTCACTCAAAGAAAACTTTATTCGAATTCAAATATACAATTAGAAATTTGAACACCATGCACTTCTGATGTAGCATTTCCTTTCACTTTTACTTTTTAGTTTTTATTTTAATTTAAATCTTTTTATTCAATAGGTCTGGTTACTTTTAAAAAAAATTCCATTTCTGTAACCATTATTTTTATTTATTATTATGTTAGATTTGTAATAGATGTGATTATTTATAAAAATAATAGTTGTAGATAGTATTTAAGTATTAGTTTAAGAGCTTAATTTTAATTTTATCACAAATTTAATCAAATATCTATTTTTATTTTATGATATAAATTGCATTTTTTTTTCTGTATAAGTATAAGTTAAACTATATTAATGCACCAATATTTTATATGGTTGTTAAATGTTGTTTGCTGTGATTAAGGCATTTTTATTGATATCATACTTAGTTCAATATATTGTTAAATTTTATAAATTATGATCCATAAATTGTTATATCACCTAAATATGATGTATAGGAGGCGGACCACCAGGACAACAACCACAACAAAATCGAGAAAACGCACAATATGGCCCTGGTCCAAGTCTACGTCCGCAAAGTAAATAAAATTGTACTTTTTCTATGAGTGTTAATAATAGAATTATAAGCTATAAAGTAACTAAAATGTTTAAATAAAACACTCATATACCTTAAAAGACTAGATCCAAATTAGAAATATATAAAATCCAAAATTTAATCATATAATTTTATAAATTTTCAGCCGAAGGAAGTTGGATTCAAGGTGGAAGTCGCATACCGGGAGCATCGGGAGCCGGACCTGCACCAGGACCGGCCGCAGGTGGGAATATTCAGGCGGGCCAGGGCCCCCCGACTGGTCATGGCGGTCCAACTGCACCAGGCCAGACCGAGGTTGCCGCTGGCGGACGACAGAACTTGGGCCCGTCGCCAAGCATGGCCATGGCCCCGGCAGGCCTGTATGATGGACCTCCTAACAACCAGGCCCGTGGAGGAGCCCCTGCGAATCAAGTTGGAGCGGACATGCACCATTACAGAAATATAATTCCTCCATTTGTAAGCTATCATGATTATTATCTCTATATCTTAATTAAAGTATTGAGGTGGCAAAAATATTTATTTTCAATGTTTTACAGATGTATAAAGGTAATAATTTTCCACCTGGCGGCAATTTGTCGGCACAATTTCCAGCCGGCGGGCCACGTGCTCGTTTTAATTACACGACGGAACAGCGTGCTTCGCCACCACCAGCAGGACCTCGTCCTGAACGCGATCGCGGAACAGCCGCTGATAAGTCCGAAATCCAGACAAGACCAATTATTAAAGAGGAGGATTTGTCGCGTATGGATGACATCTCCCGTGACGCTGGCTGGACGGCTTCCGATGACATTGACTATAACCAGAAACTGACCTTCAGCGACGATGAGGCAGAAAATGAAGCCTCTTCGAGCGCAGCTAATGCTAAAAAAGTAGACGAAAGAAAAGACAAGCTAGAAGATAAAGATAAGGAAAAGAAAGAGATTGTCTTAAGTAATACGGGAAGAAATGAACCTAGAAATGACCATAGAAATGATACCAGAAATGAACCGAGACCGTCTGGTGATGTCAGAAATGAGATGCCATCACTGCGTGGGTGGAATAATCAGGCCCCAATGACGCGCGACTTCCGCGGCCCGCCTGGACCACTGCCATCAAATTATCCCGCTCAGCAATCTGCAAGACCTCACCCTGTCAGAGGTAATTAATAATTATTTTTAATTCATGCACCAGAAAAAAATACCATTTATAAAAATTATGTATTTTTTTTCACAGTTCCAGAAGTAGATGAAACATACAACCAGCGCGTTCGTGAGCGCGAAGTCGTCGAAAAAGTCGCATCGGCCGTAGAACGCGCCCGACAACGTAAGGAAGAAGAAGAGAAGCGGTACCAAGAACAATGTAAACAAGGTGCAGCTAAAAAACTTCAAGATCTCGAGAACAAACTGAAAGAAAAGAATAAGATGAAAGAAAAAGAAGAAGAGCAACATCAAGGTGGTGGACAATCCATTGATAGCGGGAAAACAGGCTCCAGCTCAACGTCCACAACACCTTCCTCGATCATTCCTGTACCCGATTGGGAACGTGAGCGTGAAACTCGCGAAGGACGTGAGCGTTCGCGCACTTTGTCCTCCGAAGGAGGGGTTGGCAAGGACGCAGAAAGCCAAAAGGGAAGCCGCGAGCAATCGACAAGTGAGTTCCGCCAGACAGACCGTCCCTCTTTCATGCGCCAACAGCAGGCCGCTGAGCAGTCATCTGCACCGCTGCCGCCTGGCGGTCCCGGCATCGCTGCTGGTGGTCGCGATCGCGATCGTGATCGTGATCGCGATCGCGATCAATGGGACACGCGGGAGCCAGCCTTCTCCCGCCAGTTTCAAAGCAATTTGCCGCCGAGATTCCAAAAACAGCAGGCGGAGAGAAGCAACGCTGGCGTGTCTGGGCCTCCCAGCAGCCGGCTGTCTCCCAGCGCTGAGCGTTCGCAGCCAGTTTCATTTTCGCAGCAATACGACCCGAGTCGATGGGTCCATAACCATTCTAACTCATTGAGTACGTGTCATTAAGCGATTAAACTCTTTTATTTTACTTTTTTTGCCTAAGGATCTATGCCTTTTTTTGTGTGGCGCTACTTGTATTTATTTCTTATCCGACACACTTACACACTCACGTACACAAGATTCCCTTAATCACATATATTTTGTATTCTTTTAGGAATTTGCCTTCAGTATTGCTCGCAATTTTTATTTTTTTGGCCATACGCTTATTATGTTTACGTAGAAACACGACCCGCAATTAATATTTTAGTTTCAACTTTTTTAGTTCAATCAATCTCTTAATACTGGAATGTAGTTTCAAGAAGATTATTTATACACTTGTATAAAATTTTAGATGTGTATAAATAAAATATCCAATTCAAAGTATGTTATAATAATGCTGCTCACTAATTTTACTTTTAAGGCTTGCACTCACATTCATCAATATTTGAAATATCATCTTTACATTTTATTAGTTGTAAAACAAACCGATAGCTATAACAATTAAGAATCTTATAATTTATAAACTTGGATACAATTTACAAAAAAATTTTAAATACTTCTGCATGGTAATTATTAATTTAAAAAAATATTTTATTAGTAATTTCTAAAATTATGAAGTCTAGTATTTATTATGATTTTCCAAATGTTTTTAAATTTTATCATTTCTTTGCACACAAATAATTTATTCAAAACTATCTTTTTGATAACTTTCAATTTTGATCCAAATCTATTTCTTTCTTATACTGAAAGCTCTAATATCATTTTATTTTTTATGGTTTAACAGGTAAATCAGTTCCACCAAGACGCGCGCATGCCGATTCGGATGTATCCGGACCACTCGATGACGACAACAGACCAACGTCACGCGCTCCGCCGCCTCTTCGTGGCTCTGATGATCGTCACCGTCACCCAAGCCATCGAAATAGACAGGGACCGGATGGTTATTATGATGACTATCCACGTCGTGGCGGCGACCGCTACAAGGATTACGAGTACGAAGATAGGCATGGTCGTGAAGGAGGCAACTGGGATCATGGTGATCGACGTGGTTATGACGACAAGCCTGATAATCGCGATTTGAGGGACGTGCGAGATCTGAGGGATAGAGACGGAAGAGATATCAGAGACAGAGATATTAGAGATAAGAGAGACAGAGATTCAAGAGATATAAGAGACCGGGATTCAAGAGATTCAAGAAGTATTCGAGATATGAGAGACGCAAGAGAGCCAAGAGATGTAAGAGATAATCGAGATAGAGATATTAGGGACAAGAAAGATTATGATAATTATAAGGTATGTTGATAAACAAAATTCATTACACATATCTATTCTCTGCCAATTTTATCTTTATTTAAATATAATAAAACTTTTTTATGTTTTACTTTGCAGGGTTCGAGTGCACAAGATTCGTTTGATGATCAACCAGCTTCTCAAGCACACGGTCGCGATGGTATAAGCGGACCTGAGTGGCGCGACGAGCAGCGTCGAGGTGAGACACTACGCTCACACATCGACGACCGCTCGTCGAGCGACGGTAACCGCCGAGGTGGTGGTGGTGGCAGCGATTTGCCCCGCTCCATCGACGATCAGCGTGCTGAGAGACCTCAACGTCCGGATTCACGGGACAGTCGGGCCTCTCGAGACTCTCGCACCTCGCTACGCGCGGTTGATGATGACAACTTTCATAAGTCGCCACGGGACAGCATTACCACTAGCTTATGGGCTAACGAGTACGATGATTACGAAGAGCCACCAACTGCAAGCAAAAAGTCACAACGTGATGTGTTTCGCGAGGAGAACCGCGATCGGGACCGTGAAAGGGATCGGGACAGAATCAGGGATCGTGAGGGTGTTCTTCCAATGCGCGACCGTCGTCAACCGCCCGGTCCCGTGACCAAAGATAAACTGGATCAAGAAGAAATCAAGCGTGGCGTCACCCATTTAAAACGCCTTGGTGCTGATATTCAAGATAAAAAAGATGCTCATCTAAAGAGTGGCGAATCAGATAAGAAAGACAATAGCAGCGAAGCTTGGGGACACAATAAGTCTGAACGTATGCTAGACAACGTGAAACGTGGTACCGATAGTTCAATCGGCAAAATGGGTTCTTGGGCTGATGCTGTTTCACCAAGCTTGGAAGATGAAGAAAAGCGAATTTCCATAGATTCGATACACGATGATGATAAAAAAATGAATGACCTTAAACAAAGCATAGAAAAGATGAGCATCGATGGTAAACGGGCGAGTAGTGATCTTGATCACAACGATGTTGAAAAAGATGACTTGAAAGATGATAAGCGTGATAAGAACGCGCGTAACCGGGCCAGCAGCAGTAGTTCGCGAGGACCCCGTAGTAGTGAACCTCGAGGATCCCGATGGGCAGGCGTCTCTGGTGGTCCTCCTGAACGCTCTGGTGGAACTTCGGAGCGTGCCGGCGGTGCCTTCAATACCTACGGACAGCAGCGTTGGCGTGGTGGTCCCGAGCCTCCTGCTCCCAGAGGACGTCGTACTAGTGCAAGGTCACTAGGAGGCCGATCAGGCAAGGGTGGAAACTACGAACGGACCGACTCCGAACTTAGCGGCGATGAAATAATTTCTGCATCTACTGAGTCTGGCAAAGATGAGAGGCGACCTGCCTCGGCAAGATCGCCCAAGCCGTCAATCCCTAAAGGCGAGAAAGATGAGCGTAACCGAAGTTCTGCGTCTTTGAGAAAAGATGATCAACCAAGAGGAGGACCCGGTGGAAATAGCGGAAGTAATCAAGGACCTGCAGGACCTGGCGCAAGCAGTGCAGGCTCGGGTGGTAATCCAGTTGAGTTCAATCAATCACGCGGAGATAAGAGAGCAGGTGCCGATCGAGGTGGAGATTACGACGTTCGCGGATCCGGACGACCAAGTCGCGAAGGTTTCGCGCCATCAGGAGAGCCGTCACGACGTGGCCGCGGCGGTGGATTTCGCAACAACCGTGGACCCACGTCAGCATCCGGTGCGGGTAGCGCCCCCGGCGCACGCATGGATAATTATGGGCCACCCCCCAGCAAAAGCCCCTTTTCTTCGGACAGAGCTGACGAGAAGCAGTCCGGCCAGCAACAGCAACACTCTTCGACGCCCACCCCGTCCGAGCACGACGATGCCGGGAACATAAACAACCGCGACGTTGATTCAACGGACGACAAGATTATTGCGAAGCAACAGGCTCTAACCGCAGGAATTACGGGTAGACACGCCAAATCACCGAATCAGCTGAGTGCTAACCATACTGGTGACAACATTTCCAAGGAGCGCAAGAAGGATTCGCGACCCAAAAGGCCAAGGAGCGGCAGTCGCAGGAGTCGAGGTGGCAAAAATGCGAATACTCAGAATAAGCAGAATGCCAATGACGGTGGTAATGAGGAGTGGGAGACGACATCGGAAAATAGCGAAGAGCACGCCGACGAAAAGAAGGACGGACATGGTCCTCGTCCCAAATTCGGAGGCAGAGGTGAGCGACAAAATACCAATACCTTGACCAATAATGCACCGCATTCTAAAGAACCGCGAGGTAATCGCGGAGATCGAGAACCGAGAGGCGAAAAGGGCTCCAAATCCAGTGCTCAGCCGAATCGAGGTTCCGGTCTAGACAAAGGCCGTGACTCGCGAAATATCTCGGAACGAGGTGGCGGCGGCGGTGGCAACAGGGATGGCCCGCCACGCAACCACAACGTGCCGCCTCTCATGCAGAATTCTCAGGTACAAAACGGACGAGCAAGGAGCCAAGGTTCGTCGAACAGTGGACCCGCTGCTAATATCAAATCGCTCATGAATAAAGAATCAACGGTCAACAGGATGGATGAAATCAAGCTAAGTGATCCCAATTTAGTTAACCAAGCGTTTAATGACATAAATAGCAAATCAAAGGACAAGCGAGGACCTGCCGATATGGACTTGGAGAGCAATTGCATTGGCATTGACGATGGTGCAAACGCAGGCGACGACAAAATCGACGCCGACGGTTTTCAAGAGGTACGCTCTAAAAAGAACGTTAAAGACTTGAATCGACAGCAACAGCTCAAAGACGACCAAGGCTCCAAGCCCGGACGTCGCGACCGCGATAAAGACCGGAGTGAGCGGGACCGATCCAAATCTAAGGCAAACGGACCGCAGTCTCAACAACAGGCCCAGAACATCCCGCCCTTACTCAGTCAACCCGTTGGTGGCCAGGCTGGACCTGGTGGTCCATCTAAGCAGTACGGCGATCGTGACCGCGACCGCGACCGTGACCGTGACCGCGAACGTGATCGTGATCGTGATCGTGATCGTGATCGCGACCGAGACCGTGATCGCACTAATCGTCAGAAGCTCGCGCCTCGCTTCCAGAAGCAGCGCCTGGCCAAGCAGCAGCAACAGCAGGCCACGGGAGTCGGCGGCAACGAGTCTGGCGACTCTGCGGCTACTGGTAAGCCACAAAACCAGCAAGCAAATACAATTAAAGATGGTGTGGCTCCACCTCCTAGCGTCAATGCTTGGGATAAACCTTTCACAGGTGGATCCTCGAGCCGTTCACCACCGTCACCCGCTGTAGTCTCGATGCCGGCTGATGTCCAGCTCATGTCGGGTCTAGCAACGACTGGCCAGGGTGGAGTCGCAACCGAACACGAAGCCATTGGTCAGCCCGAATTGCAGACTCCTGGAAGTCAACGCAACTCTTCCAATTGCAGCGACAAGTCTGGCGTCGGAGGCAAGCCGAAAGACCAGTCATCCGACAAGAGCAGTCAAGACTCCTCCAAGCCCGTGCAGACTCTCATCTTTGAGAACACAAACTTCACTAAAAATAGTAAGAGCAGCGTTGGGTCAACTGGTGACATGGCCATCAAATCCAAGTATTCGAATCACATGAAGCCCCAGCCACGAGACAAACGCTCTAGTGAAATCGAAGACGACAGCATTCAGTTGCAGCAGCAACAGCAGGCCCTTTCATCAGTTTTCTCCAACAAACCCAATGAATTGATAAAAGAAAAACAATTACCGTCACAGCAGGAACCCATACAAATGCCACTTTCTTTCAACAACAAAGAGGACACCGCAGACATGAAACTGGACTTCACATTCGACTCTGACCTGTCGCAGCTCACGGAGGACAAAAGCAAAAATCTGGGCATGCCTAGGTCGATGCACATGACCGCGGCCCAGAGTACAATTTCACCGTCCACCGCCGAGCTGAACATGAAAATTGCTTCGGTGAAGAAGGTCTGGGAAAATGCACCCCCTATGCCGACTGTGGTCGAACACGAAGTAGACGGCAACGTTGTCAACGCGGCAAACAGCTTCCCACAATCGTTCGAGAGCAACGACGTTGATGATGGATACAGTCATCCGCAATACAACCAAGCTGGCATGAAGAACGAGATCGCCACATCGACAAATGTATGCAAGGTAATAAAGATAATTGTTCCGGGTCGGGTTAACATGTTAACGATGATTTTTACGAAGATGGCCAACGATGCTTTCGTTTTAAATTTTGAATTAAATTTGGGCCATTATTGCACATTTAATTATTATTTATATGTCGAATCGAAATTAATTTAATACATTTATTTACTAACGTTAACTCAACTGCATGTTCATTTGTAATTAATTTTTCAAAATTCATAATAATGAGAACGAATTACCGTTATACCGTAAATTATAACATGTAGCTTAATAACACTCATACATATCATTGCATGCATACTAAAAATTCCAGCCACGTCAACGTTAAATTTGATCAATAATAATAATATAGATCAAAAAGTTTGCTCATGATAATCAAAATTAAAGTTGATAGTGGTGTAAAATATAAAAATATTTCGCTGTTGATTTGTCCCGAGTGGGAAAAAGCTGACTCTTTGCCTGATGCGCAGCTGGTTCCCCCGCAGGTGAAGCCGCAACAACAAACTGCTGGCGGTGGTGTAGCCCAACCCGGCTCCTCGGTTCCTGGACCCAGTCCCATTGGACCCGGCCAGAGCCCAATAGGCCCTCCTCAAGCTGCTAGCCTACAGGGTCATCTTACTGGCAGTCCACCGCCCTTCAACAATACCGGCCAACCTTCCCACATCAATTATCAGGTTAATGTCAAAACATTTTGAAACATTTTTAAATATAATTCTCTTTGTTTAATGTTTTTGTTAAAAATTGTTTTATATTTGTATGTAGTATCCTGGTTCACAAGCAGCGCCGCAATATGGTAGTATGTCGGCGATCCCATCGCCACCTGCGGTTCTATTTAATACTGGTTCAGGACAATTACCCGCTCAGGCAGGCGGACTCTACGGCGCTTTCCAATTGGATCAGAGCAGATCTCCTTTCTCCCAGTATCCAGCGCCATATGCTGCTTCGTTGCAGAGTTCCTTCAACCAACAAAATATGTACCTCCCCCCGGCACCGCCTCCTCACGCGCAAAATGCCCCCGCTGCTGATATTTATCAGAATAATTTATCGCAATACAGACTCGTAAGTATTAATGAGAAAAAAAAAATATTAATTTTAATTTTATTTTTTTTTTTTTACGTACTAATTAATTATTTTTGCCGCAGACTGCTGCTCCTGGCGCACCTCCATTTGGTCAGAATCAACAAAATCCCAATACGGTACTTATAAATTCGTCGTCGAATTCCTTGATGTCAGCTAGTGTAAAGTCAACATCTCAACCAATTGGTGCTATTGGCACCAAGGCTCCTCATTTCCAAACAGCATCAGCTCCGCAGCCAAGCCAAGTGAGTTTTGAAGTTTATTACAAAAGTGGTGTAATTTAACTTTGTTAATTTATTATGTCTGTAAAAGTGCACAAGTAACAATTTTTTTTTACTTTTCAGGTTTACATTCCGTATGATCCAAGTCAAGTGTTGGGAGTAAGCGGTAATTACATGGGCAATTCTCAACTCGTACAAAGACCAGCACATAATGTCCAACCATCAGCAAACAATTATTACAATGCTGCTTCAGCTGGTAAGCTTTGTTTAAACGCATCGTTTATTTTTGCTCGTAAATAAAATATTAAATTTTTTTTTTTTGTTATTAAGACGTTTTCTCTGGATCACAAACGGGGTTTTATCAGCCTGGCCAAGCAGCTCAACAAACTGGGGCTCATTACGGCCTTCAGGGGTTTGGACAACACAGCCAAACTTTGGCAACTGGTAACGCGGCCCCCGTAGGTTTACAAAATTTTGGTTCACAATTTCTTTCGGGCTCAAGCTTACAAATAGCCGCTGCAGCCCAGCAATACCGTAATCCTACAGGTGGATTACCAGGCCCAGCTAATGCAGCAGCTAATTTTCTCACTAAGCATCAGCAACAAGAGCAACCGCGTCAGCTTAAAAGCCCCTCAGGCAATCAGCAAGACGTGTTAGCTTCGGTTTTTAGTTCAAGTAAGTTCTCATTTTTCATATTTTTTATCTTAATAAGTCTCTTTAAAATTTATTATTTATTGTTGATATTAAAAAAAAAAAATTCAATTTTAAAGCGTCTCCAAAGTCAAGAAAGCAGCAGTCGTCTTCTCAGCAGCCGCAGCCGAGCCCGACTCAACATCACAAATTCCAGCAGTATCAAAATGTTGGGCAGTCTGCTCTGGTAAGCAGCTACAATAACTACGTATGTACCATTTTACTTAACCACATTAATGAATTGTTATCACTCCAACTGTGCTTGTTTTGAGTAATAATACCATTCATTCATAAAAGTCATGCAATAACTAATTGCACGTCTAAGGCAGCACTCTAAAAAATAGGTTTTACAGCAACAGAACGTGCGAAACATGGGAATGCCACCACGTGGAGGCATACAGCCGTCGCAGCAACGCTACCCACCACCAATTCAGCGACCCGTGGTGCCCTTCCCACCAGGCCACAACCCGAATAACTCGCAACAGGGCCAACAGCAGAATTGCATGCCACCCAATCAGCAGCCGTCGCAGATGAATCGCCATAGGCCAAACATTCATCAGCAACAGCAGCGTAATATGAAAATGCAACAGCAATACTATTCTGGACAAAGTGAGATCTAGTGACTTTTTGTTCTCTTGCAATTTGCGAATCGTTTGTTTATTTGTGAAATAATATAATGCTTGTCTTGTTCAATAAAGTTTTAATACTGTTTATATTCTTATGATTCTCGTTTTCTTATAATTCTCTTTATCGTTTTCCTTTAGAAAATTAAATTTCCTTTTACTACTTTATTGGAAAAAAATAATTCGCTTCAACTTTGATATTTTAAAATGACTTATTGGGACCTGTTTAATAAATAAGCGATTCAAACGAATGAAATGTTAAAATTAGTAATTGAAAGTTAATAATTGTTGATTTTTAATTTTAACGCAGGCAATGTGAAGATGGATTCCAACGACAAGGTGGATTCACACAATGATAAAATTTCCGACAGCAGTGCCGGAGGTCAGCCTGGTGCAAATAAAGGCAATTCCAATCCCCCTGAAGGCGAAAACAAAGAGGAAGTAACTACACAAAATGAGTAAAAATAGTAATATTAAATCAACATTGAAGGTTTTTCTCTTGCGTCAAATAATATATCTCCGATTATTCAATCACAACAGTGACTTCAAATACATAAGCAGAATTCATTTATCAAAAATATATATCTCGGATTGGAAAAATACACGAAGTTTTTGCAGCTTCGCGTCATGGTTATGACAATATACGCAGGAATAGTCAATACGAGTTAATTCTTGCCACGACTTAGTAAAAAGTAAACAAATAAATAAAATAAACAAGGAAACTAAGCAAAATGCATGTCGATTTTCATAATCGTATGCCAAAAGACTGCGATTAGGTCGAACTGCTCACCGAAAAAGACAGTTTCTTTTAACTATTTGGTCACATTAATGATATAAAAGTGTTATTCTTACGCCATCTCATAGTATTACAAATTAATTCTTTCATTCGCGTCGAACAACGTATCGATAGTGATGACATAAGAACTAAGTAAAGGTAATAAATGTTTAAAATTTTTACGCGCGTTCTGCTCACAACGCAAAGTTTACCGCCTTTGATTGTTCAGAAGATAAAAATATCCTGCCTAGATCGTGAAGTATGAAAAAAAGTCAACACCAGAGACAAGTATTTAAAAAAAAAGCTTCAAAACGATTTAAAGTGACTATTTTACAATATGTTATGCGCAGGCAACCCAAAAAGTGCTTACAGTGTTTTTTTTTCTTCTTACTAAGGCATGGAATGACTTCAAAAGACTGTCTTTTGCTTTGTTTGAGAAAAAAAAGAAAAAAATATAAATGCGAGGACCAACTTCGGAAGTACGAATCTGTGATGTCGTTGCTACTTTGTATGGTCTTTAAATAAGAATTGTTTCAGCAGTATCGTTTGTAAATCGATAAATGACCTCGCTCTTCGCAAAGATTTCAAATTTTATCTCACCAATTTTCAAGCTGCGTAATGCTTTGAAGTACATATGAAAAGTGCAGCATTAGACTCACTATTATTGCCAAGGCTGAACAAAGAAATACAATGAGAAAAACCGCTTTATTTGAAAGAAAAAAATAATTAAAGAATTGTACATTTTTTCCGTTATCGTTCTTAATTAGATCGTCTATTAATATTATTATTATTATTCTTATTATAATTATATGAAAACAAAACTGAGATGATGAATAAAAGACAAACGTTTCATTAAATTAAATCCCATGGTTGCATAGTTTTTATTAAATCAGGCTTGAGCGATTTTTCAAAGCCTCCAAACATATTGAATAAAAAAAAAAAAATAAAATAAAACGGCGTGACTAAATCTATTTTTTCTTTTCTCAAGGTATGGAATATACTGCCAGTCGCTTTGGCGACATCCAATATGAATGTTTTTTTCACATGATAGGTAATAAAAAACATAAATGAGGAAAGAGAAATTGCTCGTCGCGTCGTGTGATTCATAATGATAAAGATAATTAAAAATAAGAATTTTAAGTCTTGAAAACGTATCTTTGATTACATGCTGTGTTAAAGTTGAATAAATGTTTTACAAAATGCACAGGTATTCGTTGGATACGTCATGTAACTTGATTCATGTGAATATGAAAAATTTAATTATTACCTAAACATGACTAAAACAAAAAAAAAATGAAGCTCGATGGTACAGAAATAAAAGAAGATAATTGTAATATGAAAAACGATGTATGTGTAAAATGTGCGTGTCGTATAATATCTGCTATACTGTTTTAGCGATTTTTTGTGACTAACGCCATTGGCATCAAAAATAGAAAAATGTAATTGTTGGTTGACGGCTGTTGTCGACTTTGTAAGATGGCGAGGAAGAAAGTTAGCAGAATATCTTTCGTTTTTATGCTATTCTAATTAATATTATTATTATAATTATTATTACTATTATTATATCTATTAAATAATATCTTTTCTCTTAATTCTTTTAATATACACACATTTCTTTGCACGTGTACATTCAGCGGACGAAGGTTGTCGCTGCTTGAATGAAATGATGATGCGTAATTAAAATAAGTAGTCGTAGTAAGAGATTGCAAGGGTATTTGGTAAAAGTTGTTTGATTATGTCCAATGCTTAGACGCGTGATGACGCGATCTTGTCTTTGTTTTGTTTCCGATCGAAAAGATGTAACAGTATATATTATATACAAGGCACGTACGGGCATCGGTCCTGGGGTCTGTTTTTTTCTTTTCATTCTTTTTTTTTACCTTTTTTTTTTAAATCAAAGACTGGCTACTTGACAATGTTTGGTATTAGAATGCGAGATTTATTTAAGCAATAACGTAATGTAATCGAAAAAAAAAAAAATAAGTAAGGTCTTTTGAGAGCTACACTTTAATTTTTCGTTTTATATTTATTTTTATTTTATTTGAACATAACGAGCAGAGTTCACATGTCCAGTGGTAATTGATAATTACAAAGAGAGTAGTGCATGCTGATGACTCTCTCTCTCTTTTTCACTCTCTGACCGAATGATTATTACTGCGACTGAAAATACGTGTCATGTAGATATTGTTTTACTCGAAAGACTGAACATTGCGTGTCCTTGAATTTAAGAGAAAAAAAAAGTGAGAGGCGATTACAGGAGGGCGCCCGGGCTGTTTTATTGTAAAACGAATCTATTTAGCTGTGGTAGTCTTTGTTTATGTAAGTTAATCGTGAGCCAGCGCGTCTAGAGACTCCGCGGTAAACTGATGAAAAAATAGATAATATTTAAAAAAATAACGTGAGTCTGAGCTGGAGATGCTTTTACGTATGCATCCGATGCTCCGTATCGCGATAAAAAATTGCGCAAATTCAAAGGCTAAAAGAAGACAGACCCTTAAATCAACCCTCGAAAGTGCCTGTAATAACTTTTATCTATCCTTGAGCATAACTCATAAACAATTGCATTCTAATAAAAAAAAAAGAAAAAAAAGGAAGAAGAAAGAATGAATGTGATGCACATAAAAGAAAAACAGCAGCTCAACTATTATGCAACTAATAAATGATCACACACATAGAGTACGATGCAAAAGAAAAGCATGCACGTATTAATTTTTTTTCTTCACTTTACTCAATATCTTGAAAAAAAAAGAAAGAAAGAAAGAAAGAAATATTTGAGTCTAAACTAGGTGAAGAACGGAATAAAATTATGTTTTTATTTATTTATTTTTGTTTTTTTAAATCTTATTTTATTAATTTGATGTATCGTTGCATGTGGCGCAAGAATGTCATTGTGATCGGTCGCTATTCAACATTGTTAATTCTAGCGCCACTACTGTACACGTTTTACTCTCTTTAACGTTTTAATTGTACGGATAAATGTGGAAGAAAATAACTCACGTTGTTTTTCCTTGTTTTTTTTTTTTTTTTTTTATACCTGCATTCTAAAATTTCGTCTGTTTGAAGCTTATATACGGCGCAAAAGGATCGCTTGATTGTACCATTGAAAAAAAAATTATATATATATGAGTATGAAAAAATGGAGCTCTGGTGATATCCTGAAACGCGATTGTACACGTTGACACAACAGTCAAAAAACAATGATTCGTGGTATAGAAGCCAAAAGTTGGATCGATGAATAATGAAATAAAAAAAATAAATAAATAAATAAAAATATCAGTTCTTTATGAGACTTTTTCTTGTGCACCACTCAATTTTTATAAATTCTTTATACCAAATTTTTATGTCTATAGCACACATCGAACGAGAAATAATGTGAAAGCAAGTGTTTTTCTCCATCATATGTTTTGGCATATTTTTTTAATTTTCATTTTTTTTCAATAATTTTTTGGTATAAATTTTTGGTCATTTTTAGGACTAGAGGCAATAAAAGTAAAAATTAAAAACGTTGGACTTTATAAAGATAGATTATATTAAGATGGAACATAAAAATTTTTCTTTTGAACTATATGTAGATATACCTATTTAAGTAGAAAAAAAGAAATGTTCGCGTAATATTTTTATGTAAAAGAAAAATTTACCTTTATTTGACGAAAAAATAAAAAAAGAAAGAAATATTATGTAATTGTCTAATATCAATTAGGAAAGGATTAAAATTAAAAAAAAGTGTAAGAATGAAAGGAGAGAGCAAGCATATACAACTTCATCGAAAATCATCTTGTCGAATCAATTAATACCACTTAGAGTAAAAAAAAAAAATAATATTAATAAATTAAAAAAGAAAATTAACTATATACAATCTAGAGAGAAAGACATGCCGTTATAATATGCAGGTTTTTTTCATTTCGAAAAACCCTTTGTATATCCTCTTGTATAATGTTATATCCGATATTTGAGAATTTGAAGCACCGTCGCTAATTTATACATATTATACAAATAATTATAATAATTATCGATAAAAAAATGAAAAAAAAAAACGTCAAAAATAATTAAGCGTACGGAAGGCAAGAAAAGTATATAGAAATCAATTTTAAAGCGCAGTGCGATAAAGCATGCACGTTGAAAGAGCAACGAAAAGGAAAGAAAAAAAGAGCATGATTCGATGCGTTCAAAGAAAATTTCGAGGTGACCAGAAAAAAAAAAACGTTCATATCCTCGAAAATACCTGTAACTTTTTAAACTCGTCATTTCTTATTTTAAATAAAAAACAAAAAAACAAAAATAATAAGACAGATAGGGAAAGTCGAGTGGTAAAAAAATGTAAAGGACTAGAAAGAAAAAGGAATGGACGAGAGATGAATCAATAAGTTGTATACCGATTTAAAAAAAAAACAATATATATATAAAATCAATGCCAATCGACACCAATATACATTATACTCACGCAAGCTGCACACCGTGATTTCTAATGAATTGGCTGATTTTTGATGGGTAAACTATAAATGATTGAAGGAATATAAAGTTAAAGTCACTAAAAGAAACAAACGTGACGAGAAGTAGTATTAAAGGGAAAACAAGTTCAAGAATCATGATGGTATTAATCATTGTATTAGATGAATCTGAGGAAGCAAGAGGGAGAAGAGAAAAAATAAAAAAATGAAAATGAAAATGCATAAACATTACGCTTGCGGTGTAATTATTGTCTTTAGCAGCAATGAATTGTAAATTAAAACTAATGATTGTAGCCATAACCGAGTGACTTACTCTCATAGCGAGCGCTTAGTTCTGATTACAATCTGACTCTAAAAAAAATGATAAAAATTGTTGTTTTACTCAATTATCCTTTACCTATACTTTACTAATATATTTTGTTTTAATCTAATTTTCTTTTTTTTTTACCTTTTTTTTAATTGTACATATACAGATAGTTGAATATTTATAAGAATCGATAATTGTAGATTTTCATTTGATTAGTCTCAATCGTTTTTTGTTTAATTCACAATTAGCATTTTTTAAAGTATACCGTAGAAGGGGGCTACTTTGGACACTTTTCGACATTTTTGTCTGATTTTTGTTTAATTGCGGTGGCTTAATTAAGACAGAATCCAAATCGATTTTGGCCTATCTTACAGAGCTCGATCTCCTCTATAAAATGGTATTTTTTTTAAATTTTTACTTCAAAAAGAAAAATTTCTACAGCCATTTAAAGGAAGTGTTCAAAGTTATACCTATTATGGGGCTACTTTGAACACTACTAGAAATAACAACTTTAAGGCCTCGGAAATAGGCGGGATTGAAAAAGGACTTTTCAAGGACCTTACATACCAAATTTCAGGAAAATTGATCAAAAAACAAAGTAATTATCAATCAAAATAGGCGAAATTTTGATGAAAATAGGCTAATTTGAGCTAAATTCGTATGCTTTTATTATACAATAAGTTTAATAATTAATTTAAAAGCTCGGTAGTGGGCGGTATCGATAAAGTAGCCTTCGAGGAACTACCATACCAAATTTCATCGAAATCGATCAAAAAATAAAAAAAAACGATGCTAGAATTAAAATTAATATTTATGTTTTCTTGCTAATTTTTACCCATAATTTATATGGATAAAAACACAAAATTTTAGGAATATGTGAATTTTTGTATTGCATCTAGAAACTTGCGCTTTGCGGCATTCGATTCTTGGGAAGTGTACAAATTAACTTAAAAAATAATATCTCATGAAGCATCAAATGCCGATTTTTAAAAACAAAGTTGCGGCAGCCTAAAATTTCTTGTAATTTTTTCGGGTTGATTTCAAATGCTGAAAAAAGGACTGAAAACATTGAAAAGTGCAAAAAAAATTATGTTTTCCGAGCATAAACTTTCCAAATATCAAGCGACAGAAGAAAAAATAATTATCACGTTACAACTGGAGCCCTTTAAAGTAAAAAAAAAAAAAAAAAACAAGGTGGCCAAAGGAGCCCCCTTCTACGGTAATTGTGTCAAATGAAAGTTGTATTAATTGTAGAAGTAACATGATTTTCGCTTTTCTTTTTCAAATAGATATTGTGTAAAACGAATTTTTTTATGTTAATTTTTAATTGTAATGTTATAAATGTGGATATATTGATTTATTTACAAATCTTGATTTAATAAAAATGATAAAACTGAATGATAACATTTATAACAAACGTATTTAATTTTTATTGATAAAAACTTATTCAAATAATATTCCATTAAAAAATGAAAAAAAAAATTTAATTAAGTATTGAGTAGGATAATTTAAAATATATTTAAAATCATAAAAAATTGATCTACGAAAAAATGCATGTATCAAAATAATATAAAAATGTTGTTTGTCCAATCGTTCAGTGTGTGGTTTCATTTTCACTTCAGAAGACAATAGACGTGCGTCATTTGTTTAAGAAAAAAAAAAAAAAATTGTTCTTATGATCAATAGAATTTTTTGAAATTTGATATAAGATACGATTATCACCACCTGTACTTATATCATGTGTATAGCATAGCGTTATACGAACGAGGAAAGTTTATCATTGACAGCTCTAATGCCTCTAATCAAGGATTGAGTCGTCAGTCGATCAAGTGGCCTCCACGGCTCCACCCATACAATTGGTAAGTAGATAAGTATCCGCTCATTTGTTGGCCCTATACCTAATATAATATTGTTGACAAATGGCAAGTGCGGCATTAATTGTGCCGCGGATCAGCCGGGGTCCGGGGATAGATATATATGTGTACTACATATACTTAAAGACTATCCGTGCGCGCGCGCGCACAGCCACTGATTTCACAAATATGCTACTTACTGACGACGACAATCGATTTTTAAACAATTTTTTTTTCTCCTCGCGAAGACCGTAATAAGTTCTCTCATCATCGCTTGCCGGTCGATTAGACCGGGACAAAATTTCGGCTCGTCATGGGCAACGAGAAAAGTGCTTTAAAGGGCCTGGAGATCGACGAGAAGGCACTGGAGATTACAGACTTTTGGACTCATCACAGCTCCAGCATACAGGGAACTAACCCTCAAAATCTATCTGTTTTCGTGAGTGAACCTTCCCTGCATTCGGATGCTAGTTTTGGCAAGCCCACGCCCTTGGAAAAGGCAGCCAAGGTATTGTTTTAATGCAGTAAAAGTTTTTTTTAGAATTCAAAACATATATGTCAATTATTTTCAGTCAAGAGCTTGACATATTTTTATTTACTTTGTAGAATTTGATGCTACATCGACATCCTTGTATATTGAAGTACGTATCTTCCTGGTCCAAGGGCAGCAAGTTTTATCTTGTTACGGAAGAAGTGAAGCCTTTGACTCAGGTTATAGGATCACAAACAACTCTGCAAATTTGTATTGGCTTACACAATGTACTTAAAGCTTTGCTTTTTCTACATCAAAATGCCTCAGGCTCGCACAACAATGTGTGCTGCAGTTCTGTTTTTGTGACCTTGGAAGGTTCTTGGAAATTAGGTGGTCTAGAGTATTTCTGTAAAACTTCAGAGCTTAACGCAGCTTATTTGAAGAAGATTAAGACTTATCGATATGAAAATGCAATATCACCAGATGAAGATATTTTTATACAGACCATTACTGAAGATCCATCGGCAATTGACAAATATGCATTCGCTGTATTAGCAGAGGATGTTTTAAAAATTAAAAATGAAGGTTTGAAGTTAAATTTAGTTGTTTTAATTTTATTAAAATAATTTTTATGTAATTTTTTACAAAAGAAATTAATTTTTTAGACGATGTTCCTGGCTTAGCTGAATTCAAAGAGCTTTGTAAGCATAAATTAAAAGATACTACCCTTTCTGTTCTTGTTGATCATCCCTTTTTCATGCATGATTTCATGAAAATTCATGCATTTTTGACAGAATTACCTCTAAAGAATGAAAATGAAAAAGAAGAATTTTTTTTGTGAGTATTAAAAATTTGTAATACGAATGTTGCTTTAATCTTAATTTAAATGTATTTTTAAATTGTTACAGACATTTAGTTCCACAATTACAAAATTTTCCTGAAAAAATAGTTGCAGAGCAACTAGGAAAATTATTACTATCTAGAATGGTTTTATTGGATCAAACTGCCCAAACAAAACTACTTCCCTTTCTCCTTAAGCCAAAAGGTTAACATATTTAAATAAGTACTACAATTTTTAATAGCTATATTAAAGAATTTATTTTTTTAATTTAATCCATTAAAATATTTACAGAAAAAGATGAAGATTCTGGTTTGTTAACAATGTCAACATTTCAAGCATGCCTAGTTCCAAAATTGTTACAAATGTTTTGCGTTCGTGACGCACCTATAAGATTGCTTCTCTTATCACACTTAAGTTCCTTTATGAAAGCATTTCAAACTGACGATCTCAAATATCGTATACTGCCAGAACTCCTAGTCGGTATCAAAGATACGGATGATCACTTGGTGAGCACAACGTTGCGTGCTTTAGCAGATTTGGTTCCCATTCTCGGTGCAGCAACAGTTATTGGTGGCAACCGAGGTCGCTTATTCACTGATGGTAGACCAAATAAGCAGCAACGAATCAAAAAGAATCGCCATGTTACCTTTAGTACCCCAACTAAGAGTATAGATGCAATAAATGTGCCAAACGCTGCTGAGATACCTGATTTGTGCTTGCCTGAAAGGCCATCACCTGATGGAGGTGAAGACAAAACAGAAGACAACTTTGTTTTTACGGAAGAAGAGAATTGGTCCGACTGGGAGGCTCAAGAGACTGACGGAAATGTTACGGAAACTATTATTGAAGCTTTAAAGGAGTCACATCAGGACACAATTATAATTGAAGAAGAATTGCCCAAAATTTCCATGCCACTCTCTTCAACAAAATCAAAAAATTATCCGCCGAAGAAGCCGATAATTTCAGACATTTCGGAGCTGGACATTAAAAATTCAAAACCAATGAAAGAAAGTGTAGAAGAAATTGACTTTTTTACTGATATGGAGCCCGTAATACAAAAGGCTCAAGTTTTGGTTGTGGATGATGTGATCAATGGTACAGCGAATATTGGTAGTAATAAGTTCAATGTGAATTTAACACCCATAGGAACAGAGAACACAGATGATGGCTGGAATGATGACGACGGCTGGGACGTCGAGGGCAATCAGTAATTCTATTAATCAAATGTGTGAGTGAGTCCTTCCATAAATAAGTTGTAAATAAATGAAGAATATTAAAGAATCATAGGTGAAAAAATTATATTATGCTATTAAATATTAACCATCGTTCAAAGTTTTCAGTATGATGATAATATTTTCTTTAACGCTAAATGGTTTGAAATTCCATTCAAAATTTACAAACAATTTTTCTTTAATATTCTTTATTTCAAAACACATAATTAAATAACTGTAAATAAGTGCGAATTATTATACTCACTTTGAGTGATTTGATAACAGCAAAAAAACTTTTTTTACTGCGGAATTTTTCATTTTTTAAATAATTCTTGTAACTCAAGTAGTGATGCATACTTTCTACATACATGATGGATATTTTGAAAAAAAATCCGTGTGAGTGAATGTGCAATTTCAATTTATATTTATTTTACTAAATTCTTGTAAATACTCGCATATACATCCAGTATTAATCAATTTAGGATGTGTAAAAAGAAAAGAAAACAATAAGACATTGATTTCTTTAAAAATAAAAATTTATTCGTCATCAAGGTAACAAGATTATTATTACAAAAATCGTTATAGCCAAAACGTTTTTCTTTACAAAAGCAAAATAAAATTTGAGCAAAATTCAGCAGCTGATATATTTGCTCGTTTTATTGCTCTCATAAATGCTTTAAAAGAGATCGAGTTTATTTACTCTTTCTCTTCGTCCGCGCCAAATGGCAAATGGGCCTTCCGAAAGAGAAAGAGAGAATAGATCTATGGCCAGAGGGAGCATATACACTAACTCCCACGCGTGCACGCACGATTATATTTAGATCTAACAAAGTGAACGTCGTGGGAGGACATTGACGCGATTGGCGTCTGATATATAACGACTGTAGTGAACATGTATGTATGTATGTATGTATGTATGTATGTTGAAATGTTGTACGTAGCTTTGATCGACGTATCACATTCGTTGATTTTTGAGCATGATTTCGTAGCACGTCAACTAAAGTAAATAATGTACATAAAATGTTTTTAAGATTAATGTAACAGTTAAAGTGATGATTTGTATAAAAAAAAAAGAATATACGTTAAAGTTGATATTCTCGTTAAGATCAGCTTGGTTTTGGTATAGTTATTTAATTTATAATATTGAAGAAAATAAATCAATTCCGTTGCGTATATTTATGAATTGTGATTTTAAATATATATAGTCTGTTACTATTTTTATTTATTTAAATATAACGCATCAATAATAAGTTAATTAATTAATGACATCAACAAATTGAGAAAAATAAAATTAATTTTTAAAATGTAGATATAAACTTTCATTGTCCTTTACAAATATTTGCTAATAAAAAAATAAAAACAATGAATTTTCATTAAATATTTTGAAAAATATGAACTGTCAAGCTTTTAGAGTGAAACTACCTCTATTTTTCAGGCCTTTGTTATAAAAGTTAAAATTAACAACACTTTTGCTTGTAAATAAATGCCTTAAAGAATGTAGCTAGGACATTACAGTAGTGTTCTACTCTTAACAAACAAAATATAAAAAATCTATAATGTTGTGCTTAAAAAATTCTATAAATAACTCCCATATCAAAATGTAACAAAACACTTTAATGTAGTTTGACTAAACACATTTCAGAAATATTTTCAGCTGCCTATCATACTAAAAGAATGTCAGGCTTGCGTAGTCATCGTGTAATCGCACGAATAGTCGTCTGATGTGTTAGAGTCCAATGATTTATTTCTCTTTAATACTGGCTTTACTGCTTTCGATTTTGTCACATATTTCAATTCCGAAAATAGCATATCCATAAATTCACCCTACGATGCATAATCAATATCTTGATAATAAATAATCAATTTTTTTCATTAATTTAATTTTATATTGAAAAAAACAACTTACATCTTTTTTATTAGATACGGACTTTATACCCTTGTAAAATTCCCATAATGTAATCAGAAGAGAAATGAAACTTCCAATTCCCAAGACTAGAAAAACGCCGGCCAATTGATCTAAATTCATGGGATCGGCAGAATTGGAGCTAGTACCCTTTTGTAATAAATTAAAGTAAATATTACATTATTATCTTATAAATAGCGTAAAATAAGCATCTCATTAAATTTGACAAAATGTATAATTATAATTTACATTAAGTATATAACTTACAGAACATATGCCCTTCTCCTTCCACCACTTGTTATACAAATTTTTGATAACTAATTTCTCCTGGAGTCTCGAGATCGCCATACTTATTTGCTGGTGATATGGAAAATCTAAAATAAAATAAAAAAATTACATAAAAACATGCATAAAAAAATTCAAGCTCTATAAAATTTACAATTGCAATAAATATATCCTCAGAAAATTAATGAAATTATAAAAACATAATAAGACGTAACTCTTTTTATAAGCAATAGCATAAGATTTCTGATCAATAAGCGGTCCAGCCTGTTCAAGTTCACAAAACCTGTGTGAAATATACTCGATCGTCGAAGACTCCATGAGGAAAGCATAATTCTCTTTGAGCGCAAGTTCGATCCCAACGTCGTTAGACGATACCATATACCTCTCCCAGCCCGGAGACTCCATTTGCTTGGCAAGCTGTTTATGCTTATCATTTTTCGAGCTTTTAAAGTACGAGTGCGTCGAACCTTCTTTCTTAGCTCCAAATTTAATTTCAGTCTGATTGTAAAGATCGTCGATATTTCTGATTACCCTAACTGGACTTTCGATCGTAAGAAAAGCTGCAAGATTTGCGGTGTAGGTCGTAACGATAATCAAACAATAAAACCACCAGGCACCAGCGAGTACGCGGGTCGAACGTGCTATAGGCGCAACTTCCGAGCCCTGCTGTACAATAGCGCCGAGGGTGAACCAAAACGAGTTGCCGATTGTGAATTGATTGTGCAGCTCTTCCGGCTCTTCGACGCAAGGGTACGGATTGTTCCATTCGCCTGGACTCAAACGACCGAGTATGAAGAAGAGAAGTGAGACCAGAACGTAAGTAAGTGCGATGTACAGCCAGACCGCGGAACTGAAGGTCGAGAGGAATGAGAAAAGGGTAGCCGGAGCTTTGGCTGGTTTTTTATAGAGGATGCTCATTCCTAAGTTCCAGAAGGCAGTTGAAAAGTCAACGCAAAGCTCCCGGTCTTCGGTTATCGTGAGATCGGTTATTGCCATGTCCATTTCCTAAAAATACACAAACAAATTTTTATATAATATTGTTTCAACATAAAAAAAAGAGATTAAAAACTCACCCCATTCAATATCTTCTCCATCATACCAGTACAATTACACCTTCCATTTGACGTCTTATTGCACATACCATTCTGCGAATCTTTCTGTACGTGAAAGGTGTAATTGAATCCAATCATATTGCTCAGCTCCTTAATAATATCGATGACAAAACCCTCGTAACGTTCGTTACCCTCGAAGCTCTTCGAATAATTGACCGGCATGGCGTAGGGCTTGTTCAGCGTTATCAGTACGTTGAAATGTTCGAGTTTCAGTTCGTTTGCCAATCTCAGCTCGTCGAAACCTTCGTCTGGATTCCAGACGCCAACTTTCGTCAAACCGTTCCTGTGCAAGTTTAGAACGTCGAGCTTGAAACGACGACGAGTACCGTCACTGTCCAACATCACAGGTCCAGTCAATCCGTTTATCGTGTTCTGTTTAATAATACAACATATAATTAACACGTAAGTTTTAAAATTTGTATACAAAAATTATACATATACATCCAATATGAATTTTGATGACTTTTGTGTCATCGTCACCAATAACATATATTATTATACTCACATACAAAATGTAACTGCGCAAACTGAGCCCGTAAGGCCAAGGCTCAGGCTCGTCGTATTTGCTCGAGAGTCGCACGCCATTAATCTCGTACTCTTGACTGAGATCCTTGTACGCCTGGCCAAAAAGTGCAACCGCGTCGAACATCAATGCCTCCTCTGTACGCAACTCCTCGATCCTGCTGATGTCGAGCTCGTCGAGGTGACGACTTACGTAGCTACGTACAAACGGAGCTTCCGGATCGAATAGGCGAAAGCCACTGATGTTCACTCCGGAGTATTGGTAGGGGCTTAGGTCGATCGTTTGCAAGTCCTTTGCATAATATAAATTTTCTATATTAAATTTATGCTTTTTTTTTCTTTTTCATTTGAGAAATAATTTTGTTACCAGCGAAGTGATGATGTATTTGTAAGACTCGGTCATCATACCAACTTCTTGGGTTTGCTTTAGTATGTCCGTCAAGTGCTCGTAGGAACAGTCGATAATCAGACTCTTGTGATTTTTTTCTTTTGCTTGTAAAAGCGGTTGGCTAGAATAAGAGAGAAAAAAAATTCAGATAGATCAGAAGTATCAAGAGATTTAAAAATTATGTGTTGCCGCCGATCGGTATGAAATCATCAAAAGTTGAAGTTACCTGTAATTCGGTCCATTACCCAAATTAAAAGCATAAACTTGATGGGAAAAAGGATCGTACATTTTCAACATTTTATTTAGAGCTAAAAAGTGTTCGGTTTTTTCGTATAATATCGAAAAGGAGGTCCAATTCAATTTTTCAACCATCTTAACGTACACCTAAAATAAAAACACATAAAGAATAGAAGTATCAGTAAAATAATCATCAAGTTACGAACAATATCCATTAGAAAAAAAATTTATGCTTACCGTGGCCAGGGTATCCAAATCGGGATAGAGATTGATCGACCTAAGTCTGTCGTGATGCATTTCTCGTCTTACAACGATGTGGGGGAGATCGTGCATCTCGCACAAGCCTTGGATATATCGGGCTCCAAGTTCACTGTGTGGTCCCACAATTGCTGCAAGCCCATAATCGTTGTTAACTATGTCGTTGGTGTTGTGACCGGCTAATTCGCCAACTGCAAGCACATAGAATGAATAATTTATAAAAATTTATTATAATTAATAGAAAAAAAAATTAATATTTTTATTTTATCCTTAGACTAAACTAAACTAATGTGCGAAAATGTACGATAGGTGACTCTGTTTTACTGACACTTTTTTTAAGAGTAATAAGCATTAAAAAACAATGTAAGGTTCAAGTACACCTATCATTCATATAGCATGCTCTCACATTTTTTTTCTTTCCCAACAAAAGAACTGTCGAATAAGCACAATCCTACTTTCTCAAACTATGGTTTTTATCATAAATAAAAAATAAAAAAAATAAAAATTCTGATTGTTAAAAAGTTTAATCATTCAAACAATGCGAAAATTGCTGGCACTAAAATAAAATAAATAAAAAAAAAATGTTCTATACCTCCTTTGTAAATGTGAAGTAAATCCTCGTCTACTTCCAATAGCAGAGCAGTGAAGCGTACCCGATTGAAAGCCCGACATTTCGAGTCGTCCTCACAAGCGTGCATGAGATCACATATTGTGCGATTGTACACGCACTCGTTTAACGTTCGCACTGCCAAAGAAAAAGCTTTACGCATAAAAGCATCTCGATTGAACAGTCCACCTGGTAAAATTAAAAGCTTTTGTTATAATTTACAGCTAGCTGTAATTGTTTTTTTTTTTTTTTTGTTTTTTTTGTGAAAAAAATTGGTTAATAACAGGATATATCTGCAATAATTTACCTATAACTGTCTTTGGTAAATATTCCAGACTCGACGCGCTTTGCAAAACTGTCGCCAGCAATAAATATTTCACCAACATTCTGCTTTCATTCTAATAAATTACAAAATAAAATTTCAAAATTTAAAAAAAAAGGAATTTTCAAATAAATATTATATTTTTTCATGAATTTTTTTAACTTTTTTGACTTGCAAAAAGCTCAAATTATTATATTATATCTATCACACATGCAATTTTAATTAGCATTTAAGCCACTATAGTCAATAAAAAATTAATATTTCAAAGAATCGAATGAAAACAGCAATTTATTTATACACCATGCAAGCTTAAACAGATTGAACATAATAAAAATGAAAAAAAAAACATATAAAAACACTATATACACTATCTCAGCCGCAAGCTCTTTATATAAAAGCACACTAGAAATAAATAAATGGGTATCTGTTAATCCTCACTTTCTCATCGTACTCATCATCGTTACGTATAAATTCACTCAATCAATAAATCTGCACTTAAACAAACTTTAAGAAATTGTAAGACAGTGTATTACTTTTACATTCTCAAGTAATTCACGCGCGCGCGCGTAAAGTTCACAAAATTATATCCGAGCTTAACTCGCCGACTGATACCTTACATCTGTCCCAATCGCTGCTACGGTAGACGCAATATATGTATCGAAGCCTTAAAGAAAGAATGAATATATATGTATATCGACGAGTCGCAAGTGTATACAGCTGCCCCCCCCCCTCTTTCTCTCTTTTCCTTTTTCCATATCCACTCCTACCTTAAACATAAGCTTGCGACTTGCGTATATTTATAGATACCGTCTCCTTCCTCCTCCTCCTCCTCTGTATTGCTAATATCACATCTACACACACTTACCTACGTTACTCAAGCTCGTCCTGCTACGAACCCGGGCGACTTTATGCTTACGGTTCTTGGTTCTGCTATTGCTGCTGCTGATGGTTGACGGACCGTGTCGAGAGATGAGAAGATATACTTACTTGTTTCTCGTGGAATTTGTTTTGTTTAACTTCGGAGTACGCGAATGAGATAAGCAGCGAATTTAATATTTTAATCATTCGGATGAGCTTGCAACGCTAAAGATTCATCTGCAATCGGTTGCAGTGAGGAGGTTTTTTTTGTAACGATTTATCGTCTTTAAATTTCTTAGTTTAGTTAGACTTTATTGATTATGCAAGCTGCGATATGTTAGTTAGTACAGAGCCGTTAAATTTGAAATTAATTTTTGGTTTACTTACAGGAACACGTTGAGTAATCCAATCGATCGCAGGTATAGAATATAAGAAAAACGAATAAAACTTCGATAGCAGCGAAAATAAAAAATGTCTGTAAAAATAAAGAAAAAAATAAATGAAAAAAAAAGAATATAAAATTATCAGCGGTCCATCGATCGACGGTTACGAATTTGAAAGCTCTGCAAGCTCTGACTTACGAGAACCACATGTCACACACTCGATGCTCAGCTATTTTCGATCATTGCTGTTCACCTTGAGTAATGCGCTGCAAACGACAAATATCAGCTGTAATAATTCATGTCTGCATGTATTTATCAGCAACTAATCCTGGAATAATCACAAGAAAGTACAAGACAAAACACCTTTCAACCCACAAATATCCTCACACACGCACATTCATACTAATAACGAGATGAAAATTTTTGTGACGACGCTTCTACAGCATCGTCGTCCCACTGTTCACTAACGCGTGCTTTATTTTTTCTCCCAAGCATCCAACGATGTCGTCTCTCTCAAGTTATAAAGAAGAGAGGGGAAAACGATGAGCTTTTTTGTTTTGAGCTCGCGCGTCGCTGAATGAAACGTGGGGGGAGACACGTTTAACGGGAGTTACGAAATTTTCATATGGCCTTGTTAAACTTTTTTATTTTTTTTATATTTTTTTTTTTTTTTTTTTTTTTTGGTTTTTTTTTTTAGTGTTTTAGTATTTATTGGCTGAGCTTTTTTTTTTTTAGATTGTTTATGGAATTGTATGGTGAATAAGGAAAATAAAAAGTAGAATGAGATTTATTTAAAATTGTGTGTAAGAGAATTGGAAAGAGGTTTTGCGGAAAAAACTCGTGAAGATGAAAGCTTTCAGCTTGCGTTGATTACCGAGAAGAAAAGTTTGTGAAAAAAAAAACAAAAGTAAAACAGTTCACCATACACAGAATATTGAATGAGTTCTTGTTGTTTGTTTATTTTTTTTCTTTCTTTTCTTACTTTGGCAAAGGTTTTCTCGTTAAAAAAAGCTCGCGTACTACGTTGGAAGTCAATAAAAATCATATATACGCGTACGGTAATTTCAACGAACTGTGAAGTACCGAGAAGTACTTGATAAAGAAAAAGTGTAGAGAAAAAGCTGAGCTTGCAGGGGATAATACGGGATGTTGAAGAGCTGAAATAAAGCACGATAAAAAATATGTTCTTCTTTTTAAGCCAATAAGGGCTATATACAGATTAATTTTTTTTGTCATTTTTGAACAATTAATAAGTGGTAATAATCAAAAAAATGTATATCAAAAATAATTTTAAATTTTTTTAAAAAAAATGTGTTTGGTTTTCAATAAATAATAAATTTTGTATATTCATTGTCTAATATATCCAGCAAGATTTATTAATACACACATTCAACTTCAACGAGAAACAGAACGCCTTTTTAAAACTCAAGAGATAACATTTCTACACTACGACGCTTATAAAGAAACTGGAGAGTATAGGCATTATTTTTAGAAACTTAAAAACGAGAATGATTGATATACCTGAGGCTATAATAATAAAAAAATACGATTATAATAGAAAAAAAACAAGATGTCTAAAAAATGATTAATGCAGCCATTGCAACAATAACTTCCAAAAAATCACCTTGCCGCGGCAGAATTATTACTCTTCTATTATTCGCAAGTTTTACGAGAACAGTAGAATTAAGAGCATGTAAACGTTTATGACGAAAGTGCAGATATATAGATGTGCACTGGATGGGAGTATATAGCAGAGCAGTAGGAGATTTTAAAGGTTTACGTCTCGATGGAAAGAAGAAGAAGAAGATGTGTGTGTTGTTTAGTCCGTCACGTTCCAGATCTTCAGGTGATTGATTGTTATCTTACAGACATTAAAGACACACTCTTTCTTTCTCTTATTTGGCATGTAATCATGAGCTTTTATTTTGAAGTGTTGTTCATACATACTAGAGTATAATGTAATATTTTTTAAATAAGTTTTATTGAGGATGAATAAGTTTTTTCTTTTTTAAGGACTGGTTATAAGGATTGATGTAAGTATTTTATCGTTGGTTTATATTTAAGCTAACGAGCCGTCGATTTTCTGAAAGAAAACACACGAGTTTGTAATTGATGAGTTAATGGTAAATGAGCTTTGCGTAAATTAATTTAATAGCGAATTTACAGGCTTTCTTTAGATGTAATCTGTGAAGAACTAGTTTTAAAATAATGGTAAAATAATATTAACTGATTAATGATAACCGGTAATAACAATTAACTAGTTTTAATAATATGATTAGTAAGAATAGTAAATTGAAATATACAAATTACTAAATAGAATAATTTATTTTAAATTACATGTAATTGCTTAGATTGATGTATTAAATAATATAGGTGTACATAATTATCATCATTTTTTTGCGCTTGTTAATTGTATGTTTCGAGTAAATGATTGGCGCAAAATATAAATTGTAACATTAAAATTCTCAACTTTCTATAATTATAATATGTGAAGAATTTCATTTATAATGATGGAAAGTATTGACAATGTATAAAGCATTATTTGAAATACGTTATCGTATATATAAGAAACATGCAGTTTATCACAGTTATTCTAATCGTATGATTCTTGAGTAGTAACTTTATTTTTATAACAAAGCTCACAGACATTTGCAATTTAACATTTTTACAAATTTTTAAATTTAAAAAAAAAAGCTTTTAATAAAATCTTTTTCTTTTTTCTAGATTAGTAAATTTTATTTTTAAAATGTGGATATTGCAAAATTGTAATCAATTGTGTGGTCATGTGAACACACATATACTTAAAGGTAGAAGAAAAAATTGTCCTAATCGCAAAAATTTATCGTCATATCATAGCCACTTGATGTTAAAACAGCTATATGCGGATATACTAATAATCTTGAAATCAGAGTATAACAAACAACTTATTGAGTAATCGCTAAATAATACGTATTAAAACCGATAAATTTGAATTTTTACTTTTTTATTTATTAATCCTTGTCTCGATCCGATTAAAATAATAATCGTTAAATAAATTATCACACTCCCGCATACTTATTATGAGAGCTTCCAAATTAAATATGGATAAAAATATATCTAAAACATTAATGTTAAAACATAAATTGCTTTAAAATATTTAACAATATAAAAAAAAAAAATAATTTTAAAAAACTTTGACCTTATTTAAAAAAAAAAAAATGATCCAAATAAAAGGCAGATTATCTAGGTATATCGATCGACATGTAAGCGACCCGCCGAAAATCCAGATAAATCCGGAGAACTTGAAAGCTCCGTCCTGAAGTTTCCCGTATTATAAACCGACTCTCGCATAGTATAGTTCGAAAAGAGAGAGAGAAAGCACACAAAGTGTAACAACGTGTAGGTATCCGTCGTTGTCGTCGTCGTTCTCGAATCTCGACCCTACAACAGTAAATCTTTCTCAGCTTTATAATCACAGACAGACCAACGCATACACCATACCTATATGCAACTATGCAGCTTATTTATACGAACTATATACGAACAAAGTGGATATAGCTGGATAACATAGACATTCTCATCAAGAGACGTGCCTTTAGAGCGTGCGCG
The DNA here is from genome assembly GCA_030522805.1 of Leptomastidea abnormis. NCBI lineage: Eukaryota > Metazoa > Arthropoda > Insecta > Hymenoptera > Encyrtidae > Leptomastidea > Leptomastidea abnormis. The sequence goes on from JAPYZE010001032.1 coordinate 39,341, forward strand.
CATACAGAAAAATGCATGGAGAGGGTGTATGAATGGAATAGCCTGCTCTGTGCTGGAGAACGCATATATATCATATACGCACATACACACATACATACATACAATGCACCGCGAGAAAGAGATAGATACTCCAGTAAACGCGAAATCTAGAAGCCAGTGCGTGGCTGCTGAGCAGCAGACGGCGCTTGCATAGGAGAGCGAGAGACGACGACGTATGCTTATATTTTCTCTCTCTCTCTCTCTCTCTCTCTCTCTCTTCATATAGCGCAAGGCAAGGGGCAAAGTGAGGAAAGGGGAGCGCGAAGATGGCGGCGGTACGATGATGATGGAACGTCGTCGTCTTCGTCGTCGTCGTCGCCGTGATGGTATATGGTGAGCAACAACAGCAGCAGCTCCTGCACGCTGCAACAGCTGCAGTGCCGTGACAATAATCATCTTCATCGAGAAAGTATATAGTGTTAGTGTAGTACCTAGTGTTAGTGTTAGTGTTAGTGGTTCTTCTTGTAAGCCACATCGTATATAAGTATATTAAGCGAGCAACAGCCTCGTTTCGTTTCCCTTGGCTGCGCGCGTGCTGCTCTCCAGCCGCTGCAGCAGCAGCAGCCCTTGAAGTGCTGCACTGCAATATAAGAAAGGAGGGGCCAGAAATACAATAAACGTGTTTATAGCACACATTTACCTACACTATACGAGACATGTAGCTTGCTCCGAAATCAGTGTGAGTATTATCACTCAATCCGGGCTAAAACACCCGTTACAAGAGTGTGAATCGAAGTGATTGTCGTCGTCGTCGTCGTCGCCGTCTCGTAGTTGACGTCGTCGCCTACGCCAGCGGCGAACGCCCGCACGCGACAATGGCTGTGAACGCGAATGCGCTATCCAGCGATATCAGCAGGCGTAATCCTCAGGACGAGTATGAGCTCATACAGAGGATTGGCAGTGGTACCTACGGTGATGTTTACAAAGTGAGAGCAATTTTTTATTCATATTTTTTTCAATCTTTTCTGTCCCCGCGTTTATTTTTTTAAGCGGAGCGGGCCACCTCCGAGACGCGATGCCACGCGTCTGCTTGATTTACATATATATTTGTTTACATGTTTACTTTAATGCCGGCTGAGATTTAAAAAATCAAGTTTATATGTGTATTAACTGTGAAAGGAAACTTTGTGAAATAGTAAAGTCGTGATTTGTGTGTTGTTCAAGCTTTTGATAAGGTTAATGGGATTGGTTTACTGCCTTGAACTGCTTTTTTTACTTATGTATATAGCAGAGAGGAAGAGTGCAATTTTTCTTTCTTTTTGTTTAATGTTAGAAAAGTTTTTCTCTTTGTTCGTTTTTTTTCTGGTAATTACACGGGTTTTTTTGTTTAAATGTAGATTTACAGTAATTGAGTTAGAGACTTGAAGCTATTAAAAAGCCTTGTCTTGTGGCAAAAGAGGTTGGAGTTAATTGTTCTTACTTTGTTCCCAGGCTAAGAGACTCTCCATGAATGATTTGGCTGCCATCAAGGTCATTAAACTTGAGCCTGGTGAGTAGCTTAGTAACAATGCACTTGAGTTTTTTTTTATTGCTTGATGATAATTTTTAATTTAATTATCTTTAATTCTTACAATTTTTTGTAGGGGATGATTTTGCTATAATACAGCAAGAAATACTCATGATGAAAGATTGTAGGCATCCAAATATTATTGCCTATTATGGAAGTTATCTAAGGAGAGATAAGCTATGGATATGCATGGAATACTGTGGTGGTGGATCACTACAGGATATCTATCATAGTATGTAGACTTTTATTTTATTTATAATTTTATTATTTTTTTTTTATGTAATTAGTTATTTATATGGATTTTTATTTTTTAGTTACTGGACCATTATCAGAAATTCAGATAGCTTATATGTGTCGAGAAACATTACTTGGCCTTGCTTATTTACATGGTATGGGCAAAATGCATCGAGACATCAAAGGTGCCAATATTTTACTCACTGAGTCTGGTGATGTTAAACTAGCTGATTTTGGAGTTTCGGCACAAATAACAGCAACGATAAACAAAAGGAAAAGTTTTATTGGCACACCTTATTGGATGGCTCCAGAGGTAATTAAGAAATATTCTTCTTTTTTTTTTTTTTTAAAAAGTACAATACAAAATTGAAATATATTTTAAAGGTTGCTGCAGTTGAAAGAAAGGGAGGTTATAATCAACTTTGTGATATTTGGGCCATCGGTATAACAGCAATAGAATTAGCAGAATTGCAGCCACCCATGTTTGATCTCCACCCAATGAGAGCCTTATTTTTAATGTCTAAATCAGGTTTTAAACCTCCTACATTAAAAGATCGTGATAAATGGAGCCCAACATTTCATAATTTTGTAAAAGTTGCTTTAACAAAAAATCCTAAAAAGAGGCCAACAGCAGAAAAGCTTTTACAGGTAAATATTTTGATTATCACGTATAATTATAGTTTTATTATTCCTATTTTTCACATATATTTTTTTTATTTAGCATGCATTTTTCCAAAGCGAAATGAGCAAACGGCTTGCTACGGAATTATTGCAAAAGGTCTCAAATCCTAGCCACATGTTTGCCGAACTAGAGCCCGACGAAGATGGTGCTGTACCAAATGTACCACAGCGCATTGCATCAAGGCTCACGGCCAAATCAAGACCAAAGAGTCCCGTTTCACAATTAGATAGCGAAGGTATTAAAAAAAAAAGAAAAAAAAATTAAATTGATAAGGTTTCAATAATATGTTTAAAAATATCTTTACTTGTAGATCGATTTAATTTAGATGACGGAACGTTACGAAGGGATTCCACATCGCCTTCGATTGATAATAATCCAGCTTGGGATATTATAGATATCATGAATAATGTCAAGGTACATTGCTTTTTTACTTTTGTGATTTTATCATTATAAAATTTTAATCATTCTATGTTAATTTAAGACTGTTCATAACTGTGATGTACATCCACCCTGCGATATCGGATCAACTTTCGAGGATGGTCAAGAGAAGTGAGTTGATATTTTTATTTATAAAAATTAAGTTCATAGAAAAATGACATGCCATAATTGAAACGGAAGTTGTTTCTGGGGAAGGGCTGAGGCTTCGAACGTTCGACTATCGCTTTAACTTTCATTCACGATTTATCGGCATCTTTCAAATTGTACAATCACGCTTTCGTCATATAACCTTCAGTCTGTAATTCTGTAATTCATAAATTACATCAGTCATTTGTAAACGAAATTCTGACTATAAGTTTTGAAAATGATACTCCTTCGTCTTACTGTTGATTGATCTAGTAAACGGTGTCGGTTTCAAGAAAAATCTATCTTTGTGAACTTTGTAGCATTGATGCAGATAATAATAAAATCAGACACAGAAGCAAAACTGGCACGGAAATCTTTCATATGAGCCTCAGGTAAAAGCGCCGACAGTAAAGGAAAGTTTGAAAAGATTTTAAAAGTTTGAAGTTAATGTGATAAAGTTTTCCAAAATTAATTTTGATAAAAAATTATATTACACGAAAGATTTGACAAGTGCTGTGTGCTATAAAACCTCTACTTCTGATTTCTAAGATATCTCGATTTATCTAAAAATTTGCACAATTTCCTATTATGACCTTGCATGATATACAAGCATGACGATTTATTTTTAGTTTGTTGTGCTTTTGTTTTCCTGTATTTTTTTTCTTTTAACTTGGTTTGTAAAATTTCGTTTTTTATTTTTGTTGTTTTGTATTGGTATTTTATTTAATTATAGTTTAGTTTAATATTAATGTAAGTATTTAATTAATTTTTTTTTAATTCTGTTAATACCTCTATTACATTGGTATCTTTTTAATTTACATTTACGTTTTTTAAAAGTTAAAATTTTTGTTAATTGTCACAATTTTTAATTTGATTTGATCTCTGCTCTTTTAGCAGTTTGAATTATTTAGAATTATTTTGTAATTATCGTAATTTCTCCCAACAGGAGTCTATTGCAGTACATTGATGAGGAGTTGTTGCTAAGGTATCGGCAGGTAACCTTTTCCCCCCTTGCACTCGCAAACGCGCCAATCCTACTTTTAACATCCTGCCGCACACCATGCTTATTCAAGTCGTACATTATAATCTGATTTTATTTTATTACTTTTTTTGTTTTTCATTGCATTGAGAACATGTTTTTTTTTTACGCCATCAACGTTAATAGATTCAGTGTTCTTTTTCTTTTGCAATTATATGAAATTGAGCTGTAGCTCATAAATAATTAGAAATATTAAATGTGTTATGAAAACGACTATAAAGAGTTACACTGAATGTATTTATCTAATTGCACGAAATCGTTATCATTTTATTAAACTGTCATAAAAAAAATTGTAAAATTGCATGGATCATACCCGCGTGCTTTATCCAACTGATCGTCAGCTCAATTTTCATGCATTCTGTCGCAACGGAAGCTTCAGCCTTTGCAATTCATCTTAGTGTAATACATATCTTTATAATGTTAACTAACCATGTAAATAACTTCTTTTTCCATGCGAGTGTTCCTAACAAATAAATATTGTAATTAAAAAGAAATCGTAGTCTTTATCGAGCTTCGACATTGAAGAGGATAGAGGGATAAACGATATAACTAACGTTGTATTTAGCGAAGTGTAATTGTAATCTTAACTAAAATTATTCGTTTACGCTAAAAAACAAACCCGTAATCTTAGTGTAAACATTGTAAATAGTCTAAAAGTTTAATTTTTAATTTATTAACGGTTGATTGAGAGATACCCTTTGTTAGATATGTCTTAACAAACAAAATAAGCCCTTTTATCCGAAAACGTAATTATTAATAAAAAAAAAAGAAAATAAAAAACCAACACCTGTGAATATGAAATAGCTTTGGAAAGAGTGTTAGGAGCCTGTGAGCAAGAAGGAGGTGACCCAACGATAATAGAGTAAAAATAGATACTTTCGTATGTTCAGGGGAAATGCAATTGCCGGGCATTGTGACCAGCTGTATTCGCTGCAGTAAGTAGAACACACACACCATAGACGAAATTCACTCTTTCTCTTTTTACATTAAATATTAATTATATATGTATATCAGACGAAGCTCGAGTTTTAGTGTCTTTTTCGTAGTTTATAATTTACTATTCATTTTATTTTCTACATAGTCTCACTCACCTATGTCTATCTTACTTTTTTTTCTTAATTTAAAAAAAAAAAAAAAATAAATCTTTTATTTTGAGAGCACATTATAGAGAGCATATTATCCAGACTAATCTGATACCATTAATTATTTTATTATTAAGTTTTATCACATTTTTTTTATTCGCTTCATCAATTTTGAAGATTTTACTCATCGTATAATTGTTTATTTACAGAGCAACACTACCCCTTGGCGAAACGTCCAACGACTGCGAGGTACATCGTGGTTTCTACGGCAATCTCACATCAGGTAAAGAAATCCAACAAATTACAGTACGTGTACATATGAAATTATGTTTCGTTTGTTTTCAACGTGTCCATAGAGCTTGTATAGAAAAAGCCTTCTAATCAAGGCAGCTCGCACGTTGTAGTCACGGGTGTTATACATATAATAGATTGGTTGTGTCTTTGTACATATTATGTCTATATACTATCTAATACGTAGAAGTCTATGGTAAATTTTAGATTCAGATTTTAAGATTCTTCAAAACAACTATGGGTCTATAATTGTGTGTGTGTGTTTACGTCACCGCATTACGCGAAGAGCTTTTACACCATCCTTGTTTCCGTCCTTGAGCTTTAATATAGAGTTATACATATATAAAAAAACAGAAGAAGAGAATAACTATATAAGTGTACATAATTTGAAACAGACCGGATACATTTCGCGGGCGTGTCCAGCTAGCCATCCATAGCAATATGTACATGTATAAAGACAATCGCAATTTTTAAATGATAATGTACAATTAACTTTGCTTACTGGTTTAACAAAATTCTTGCTTAATTTACTAAAGGATAGGAAAAAAAATAAAGAATTAATTCAATTGCCAATTTTGTAGTTGCTGCTTTAGATGAAGCACATCGAAAAAAAGATATGTGCTTAAAGTACAGCAAGTTTAACATATACGGTCAAGTCGAGCTTGACTCGTCGGGTGTCTATTAAACCAATTGGCAAATGTAAAAGGAAAAAAAAAGAAAATAAGAGAGCCTGGCGTGGCTGGCTGGACATGCTGAATGAAGTCGATGAATGGGAACGCGAAAGAAGAGAGGACATAAAAGATCGTGCGATAAAAGAGAGGGAGAGAGTACTAAAGAGAAGAGAAAAAAAGAAAGAGAGCAAATGCGTGTGAAGAAAGAGATGACATTGTAATACGTGTGTAGATATAAGAGACAAATCGTGGATGTCGTCGTGTATCGTGATGCGTGATGTGTACGTATGTATGTATGTATCAGGCTTAGGGTCGTCGCAGACGAGTCCCCGCAGGCTGCACAGCTCGATGGAGGAGTTGACGAGGTGCGGCAGTGGTCAGTTGTCAAATTCGTCTGTATGCCCGACATCCGCCGCCGTGCCTTATAACGCGGCCTCGGGTCTTGCTGGATTGGCCCACGGCTCTGGTCAAAGGCAGCGTTCACTATCCGACAGCGGTGGACGTCGGGATCTTAATACCCGGGCCAATGGTAAATTTCATTAAAAAACCAAAGCAAATAAAACAAGGCTAAAACAAATTTTTGCATATACATATGTATACCCTTTTACAAAAATGTTTGCCAGTTAATCGCTACTCCCTTCTCCTCCTCGCGATTTTATTCGCATAATGTAATAAGTATGTGCATGTAGTGTTTTACAGACACCGCGCCCAAATCTCTCGTGTCATTTTCTATTTATATTGCTTCTTCTTCTTTTTATTCTTCTCCTGACTGTTGCATCCTTCTTTCATTCTTCTTCTTATTTATGTTGGACAAGGTATGTGTGTGTGTGTGTATGCCGATCGACGTGGATTGCAGTTACCTTTTTCTTTTAATGTTTATTCCGTACGTCTGCCTGGCTGCTTGCTCTAAATACTTTTTACCTATGTCTTATTTTATGGTTCTTGTTTTAAAAAAAAAAAAAGGAAAAGAAAAAAAATCGTTGCATGTGCACTTGGGCGTGGGCAGTATATAGGTATATCTGCATTTGCATCTGCATAAGTATAAGTCTTACGATGATGTTTCTGCATGTCAAGTTGGAGAGATCAGATGCTAATCGGATTTTAAACCTTGATCGGATATGCAGGCATTACGATTTTATATGTTGAATTTTAATTTTTTTAAGAAAGCGCACGAGAAACCTGAATTGATCCCGTTTTTTTTTTATTTTCATCTTCTCTAATTAACGATTGTTTTTTTATGTTGTGTGTAACTGTGAATGTCGTAAATTAACAATATTAATTTTTTATTTTAAAATTTTTAAATATCTAATATTAGTTAAAATAAAATAACACTTTGATATACTAAAATAAAAGTAGCTTTTACTAAATCAAATACGAAACTTTGCTCCAAAATCATTTTATTAACAGAATTAGTTGATTGTACCAATAATTAAATAATAAATTTCATTTTAACTGAAGATACATTAATAAGCAAACAATAAGTATTAAAAATTGGTTCGTCGAGCTATCGATGTTTAAGCATTAAAGCTCGTACTGTCGATATAAAAATAACAAATCATTAATTTTAAGTTAACGAATTTACAGGCGAGAACGAGACGTCGGAGAACGGCGAGGAAGGTGTAGGACCAGATTTACTTTCTGATACACCACCGGTACCACCACGACGAAGGGATAGGAAACGACATACACCTCCAAGACCAATAAGTAATGGTTTACCACCAACGCCAAAAGTTCACATGGGCGCGTGCTTCTCGAAGGTAGATTGAATTATTGATCAGTTAATGATGGTTTTCAATGAAAATTATTTGAAATTAATTAATGTCTTTTTTTTTTTAAGGTATTTAACGGCTGCCCTCTGAGAATACATTGCACGGCTAGTTGGATACATCCGGATACGAGGGACCAGCATTTGCTGATTGCTGCTGAGGAGGGTATTTACAATCTCAATCTTAACGAGCTGCACGAAACGGCTATTGATCAGCTTTATCCAAGGCGAACGATATGGATGTATGTCATTAAGGATGTGCTTATGTCGCTTTCTGGTAAGTATTTGACACATAAAGTGGAGTAGTGAATTGGAAGATGAATGATGGTGATGATCAGTGACATTATGGTATGTATGTGATTCTGCAGGTAAAACGCCACAGCTTTATAGGCATGACCTGTTGGCGATGCACAGTAAACAGTCCCACAGGTTTTCTTTACACATGAACAAAATACCGGAGAGATTAGTGCCGAGGAAATTTGCTCTCACGACACGAGTGCCCGACACTAAAGGCTGCACCAAGTGCTGCGTTGGTAGAAATCCATATAATGGGTATGTGATTGGATAATTTTTTGTATGAATTTTCATTTGTTTCTTTTTCTTTTTTTTTTTGCTTATTCTTTTGTTCTTTGCGTTTAGATACAAGTACCTCTGTGGAGCCATGCCAGCTGGTATTTTTTTAATGCAGTGGTACGACCCGTTAAATAAGTTTATGCTGTTGAAATATTTTGAGTGCCCGCTGCCTTCGCCGTTAAATGTTTTTGAAATGATAATCACACCAGAAATGGAGTACCCAATGGTATGCGTATCCGTCAAACAAGCTTATCATCAAAACAAATTAAAGCTTGATCTTATTAACATGAATTCGGGAGCTAGTTGGTTCCATAGCGATGAGTTAGAAGAAATGGACGGATCTGGTAATTTTAAAAACTAATTTAAAGTATTTCAATATTTTTTTTTAATTACTAAATATTGGATCATGATTTTAGCGACAGTCATTCCACGAAGAGAAACTCTTCAAATAGTTAGCGTAGCGCAGCTTGAAAAAGATGCCATTCTTGTTTGTTATGATAGTAAGTAATATCTTAAGATGTTTTTCATTAAATTTTACTTAAATTATTTATTTTTATTTATTACTTTTTAGATTTAATAAAAATAGTTACGTTAAGTGGAAAACTGCGTACCAGTAAGAAACTAATGTCTGAGCTGCAATTTAATTTCCACATTGAGTCGATAAGTAAGTAAAGAGCAAATGAAAATTTTGTTTAATATTTTGTAAAGACAATCAAATATCAGTATGTACAGTTGAAACAATAAAAAATATGTTTATAGTCGTTTTACCGGACAGCGTTCTTGCCTTTCATAAGCACGGAATGCAAGGCCGCAGTTTTAAAAACGGTGAAATTACGCAAGAGATCAGCGATCCAAGTCGGACTTACAGATTACTGGGCTCCGACAAGTGAGTAATACAACTTTATGACTCATAAAATTTTACCGCCAAATGCCGCTGCTCAAAGCAAAAATCTTGGACTAACGCATTGTTTAAATTTTTAGAGTCGTCATGCTGGAGAGTCATTTAGTGCACACGGGCACGTTGAATGAAAGCGAGGGCGCCGATCTCTATATTCTCGCCGGTCATGAGGCGAGTTACTAAGTCGAGTGAATCGAGTTCAAAATTTTTTTCCTCTCTTCACAATTAGCTGAGATTTACGCATACAATATCGCAGCAGACTGCAATGAGTAGACTGTTTTTAAATGAATGGCCGCTGTACACAAGGTAGCGGCCAGTGTAAGTATTAATTTCGATTTCGTGGAGTCTTGAAAACGCGGAATCGCTCATCAAAAATACTCCATTTTAAGCCGTATTCGTTAAATACAGCTTTGAGATGATTGAAGCATTTGCATTCCTCAAATTTTTGATTTGTGTTTTTTTTTTTATTATTTCCTTTTTTGAGACAACACGACGAAGTACCGAAGTTTTAACGGATTGCAAAACTTTGAGTAACAATTTGATTGAGAATTAATTGAGATTTTACGGGAACGAAACTATAAATTGTAAAGCTGACTTCGTTTGACACTGTGAAAAAATACAAGTTGTTATGAAAGAAGAAATTTTAAAACTTGACCGGTAAGGAAACTGTCTTCCCCTTTTACGTAAGAAGAGTTTAAGACTCGACTTCGTAAATTGCGTAGCGCGCTGACATATCGACGAAAAGTGCATCTTCAAGCTTTATTTATGACTTTACGTCTTTAATTTCGCACTGAATGATTAAAGGGATAAAACATCGGACAATAAAATTATATTCAATGTAACAAAAATTAGTTTTCCAAAATAAAACAGAGAGTAAAATATATAATTTTGAAATAGTAATCAGTAACTTAAAGAATTACAAAGGGTTATAAAAGTAAGAGTATTTCATTGCGAAATTAAAGTTTTCAGGCTTTAACAACGCAAAAAAGCTCTGCAATTAGATGAGTTTGTTAATAGAAGTTATTGAAATGTATAAAGGATAAAGGGACAAAGAAAAACTTATGCAGGTAAATCGATAGATAATAAAAGATGAAAATTTTAAATTATAGTAAATCATAGGCAAAATAATTAAAACTAGCACAGCGATCAAAAAGTACCTGTCAGCATCGACCACAAAATAAAATAAAATAAAATGCGGGCAGGGAGTTAAGTGCCCAGAAAACTTGAAAATCAATAGCAGCGTAAACTTTTGTCGCCGTGAAAACACTGAAAGCTTTTTAAAAGTCAAATCAGAAGAAAATATTTATTGGTAGAGAAAGATTTCGGACGTTTTCAAAGCGACGACGGAGGAGCTTAGGATATATGCGACACGAAGAAAACAAAAGTCAAATCGTGTACATATTAGAGCAGAAGAAAGAAAAAAATATATATATATATATTTATAGATGCTCGGATAGAGAGTTGAATTTGAATTTGAAGCTAAATTTTAATTATTGAAACTTATGATGTATTATTCAAAATGGTGTAAAAAAATGTTTAAATTAATTATATTTTACTTCGGACAATCTCATTAAATTGTAGTTGTCAAATTTATTTGCGATATTTTTTCAATAATAGCCAAATAAGAAAGTAGCTTATAGATGGATCTCCAACAATTAGCCTTTAAAAATTCAGCTCATGATTGTCCGAGCAACGATAGATAAAGTGAGATAAATTCTATTCTTCGTAGAAGCGCAGAGTTAAATTGCAAATCAATTTTTTCTCAGAGGCGCGAATAAAATTGCCTCGAGATGGTAGTCGAAAAAAGAAGTTCAGTTTAGCCGCGACGTTGAGAGCGAAAACAAAATAATATAGAAAGCCGAGAGTTTAGCGATGTACTTAGATTTAGTGGAATTTAATAAAAGAAGGATATAAAGAATGAAAAAGGAGTGAACGTAAGAGTGCGTAGCAGAGAAAGGAGGTAGAAGAGTGGTTTTAATGAGAAATTTTAAGAGGAAAAACATTGCTAGTGCGACTGTACATAATGTGGTATAACAAAATGTCGCTGCTTTCGGTTCTTCGGCAGTTGCGCCTGTTTTTACATTATTTTCTTGTTCTTCGTTATTATTATTTTTATTATTATTATTATTACCTGTAGTTCGTCTTTTTTACTCGAGAATAAACAAAAAACAAATAAAAAAAAAATATGCAAGGAAAAATCGTATAGGGATTTATCGACTGTAGGACAGTATTGAATCTATTTATTATCGTGATTATTATACATGATTCTATTGTATTATTAAAAAGATTGTCGCGATTTCATGGATCAATTATTATTTGCTTACATGTGTAAAAGCGACTAGCCAATGTTTCTGTACATAGAGAAACTTCTCGTAATAAAATTTGTTTCTTAAAATCATTCATTATATATTTTTACAGCTTATTTTACATTTAAAAATAAATAATCCTTTATCCTTTCCTTTAAATAAAAACGTTCAAGTGTTTTTTAAAGAAAAAAAAATGTGGGATGGTGGTGGGTAGGTTGTATAAAATTTATACAAATCACTTTCAATAAAAGTACATTTATTATTAATATTATTTATAACTCGATGCGAGCCTTTTTTAATGTAAATTCTTAAAAATGTACATAAATCTACATAAATTTCTATAATTCGATTTGAAATGGATGGAGATCTGTGGCTTCAAAATCTTATGTAATCTGGAAAGACTCGATTCTATTGATGTCAGAAAAGCCATTTTTTCATCAATAACATCTATAGTTATAAAATACTTGTACTTTGCTTTATGCAAGTTTAGACTATAACACAGTTTATAACAGTAATTTAAAAAAGACTTGAAAATCATTTGCATTAAGAATAAAGCTACAGTAGTAGTAGTAGTAGAAGTAGTAGTAGTAGTAGTAAAAAATGCAAAAGTTTTATCGCACGATACTATGGCCAACTCGTTCCGTCACTTTCTTCTCTTGCAAAATAATTTAAAATTGTTTCGTTATTAACATACTGATTATATATCTTTGCACCATTGCGGATAATTAGCAATTGAAAAAAATCAGCCTTATCTCTGTGAACTTGTCTCTAATTCATAATGATAAATTTTAATAACATTAACAATTTTTGGTTTATCAATTTTATAACATTACATGGACGAATATTTTACTTATTTTACTTTAATATTACTTTTGTAATCTAAAGATATTTTCAATTATTCAACAACATTTTAAAACATTCATATGAAATAATTTTTCCGTTTTGATCGGATTACACTATCAACAACGATTTAATTCGTTTTTTAAATATATTTAAGGTGATATGTCGAGTGTATTTATTGTTTAAATTGTTAACAATTCGTATACTTTTGTGAAAAGTGTTTAGAGCAAATATTTAATATAGCATGCAAATGTATATATTGGAATTTAAATTCTTGAAATAGAATTTTATGTTGTTAAATAATGTTTTGGATTTTATTTATAAATGTCGATTAAACGAAGAAAATTTGTAGTCTAGAACTGTTAATTACAAAACAATTCACATTTTTATGCAAAGATAAAACATTGTAAACATCAATATCGCCAATAGTTCATTTGTTATTTAGTAGAAAGTAAACAAAACTAGTACAAAATTTTTATCACAAGTTATTATTTTTTACAAACAAATATATGTGCTTTCGAAACATTTCGCAGTTCAACATAAACTTCAAACACAAACTTTTCTAATAATTTAATATTATATTTTCTTCGATTTACATCGTTTTCTTAAACATGCATTATTCTCTTTTACACGCAAACAATTCTTAACAAACTCTTGACACATAACTTTCCACAATGACGAGAAAGTTTCGCGAAAAACGAGAACAGTCGAGTCCTACTTATAAAACTAAGCCCTGTGTAGAATATTTCATTGAAATCTATAAAAAATTTGACTATAAAGAAAGAGACACAATTTTTGCACAACTATGGTTGATTAAATCAATCAACGAATTTCTTAAACTTGTTAATCAGTCGTAACTTTAATTTTCTTTAAATAAAAAAAAAAAAAAAAATTACGCAATACAAACATAATGTAATTGTTTCTAGCGTAAAAAAACTTACGTATCAACCATAGTAGGTCAAAAAAAGTGCGAATACTGTTGTCAATGAAATCTTCCAGACAGGCGAAAAATAGAGAGAAATCAGCTTGTCTCTGTCTCTCATAAGAAAAACTTCGCAAAAACGGGGGGAATGCGGCCGTTACGCGTCAACTTGAGCCTGCAGTTGGCCGACCATCCTCTTAACCCAACCCACTTGACTCTGTCCCGCCGAGACGTCGTCGTCCTTCGCGTCTCCGGACCCCCTTGATTTATCTTTTTCCGTGGCAATCGGCGTGCTAACGCTCGTCGGCACAACTTTTGGACCCCGACACTTGACGATTCGTGCTCGCAGCTTCAAGTGCGCTGGTTTCTGACTAACTGTTGGCTTTTGCTTGATCCTAATCTTGCTGGGTATAGGCGGTGGTACTTTTCTTTCTGTAGTGGTCGCCACAGCATCATTCGACTTGAGACTTGAGTCATCGATGTCGCTAAATATTGCACTATCCCTGAAAACTTCCTCGGCCTCCGCATCCGCATAATTCTCGATCGTCTCGAAGGACTGTTCGTAGAAGCTGTCACCCTCATGTGTTTCAATGGCATCATCCGGTGCTGTCTCATCGTCTTCAACATCCCCATCCTCATCTTCCTCAATATCTCCATCCTCTTTATCTTCATTCCGTATCGAGGCTTCTGCTTGGCTCTCTCTCATTGCTAGATTCCGACGACTTTCCGAAAAGAGGACCGTGGGGTCTGCGTAGTCTGCCTGAGCAATTCGGGCACCCAAGCTTGGACTGCCTTGCTTGTGATAGAACAGCTGCTCAAAACGTGATCTCGGTGTACCGGAGAAGCCCGTCGTCTCCTCTACATCCGAGATCGTGGACTTGGTTCCGCTTACGTTCGACTTCTGTTTACTACGCTGTCTGAACGAGCGGAAGTAACGTACCCGCTCTGGTTCCTCGTTACTGCACTCCAACGTCTCCGTGCTCTGGCTAGAACGTAAGCCTTGCAGCCGGCTGCCTGCTCGCGAAAGGACGTTTCGTAAACTCGAACTCGATATGCTTAACGATGTTCCGTTGCTCGTATCTAAAAAATAATGCAAATGATTAAACGACTGTAACTGTAATGGCATACTTCGTGCCTCTAGCATACTAAAAATCAGTGTGCAATTTATTTTACCTTTGTTCGATGTTCCATTGGCTCGATAGATTTTGTGGTCAGGATGTACATGAGGGATGATAGTAGAGAGAGTAGCCGGCCTCGCAAGGGCGTCGGCATCTGTAAACGAGGCATCGTCCAGCGAACAGAAAAAAGTCGAGGATGAAATTGAGGATCCTCCGGGCCCGCCAGACGCGATCGGAAATTTGGCAATACGTGCTGAGCCTTGGCAACTAGAGGCGTAGCGCTCCATATCTTCGAGATTGATCTCTGCAGGCTTGTCCGAGGCAATGGTGAACGGTCGCTCGGTCATCGATTTACCGTCGCGCTGCAGAAAGCGCGATTTTGATACTTGGCCTAGCTCCACTGGATTCATCATCTGAAAGCTGCGTGGCAGCGAACCGCATTTTTGTGGCTGATCCGGCAGACCCTCGCAGAGTTTTGTTAACCAAACAGCAGTCTTGGTCGGACAGTCCGGTGCATTGCCGTCGTCTGTTTCGAGACAACCGTCCCACGCGTGCTGCAAATTATCGTAGTTGCTGAGACTCCCTTCTGAAAATGAAGAAATAAGATAAATAGAATAGAATCGAATGCAAACGCGAATCATTTTTTAAAGATCATTTGTGTAGAGTGAGTATACTCGACATACCTTTGCTGTCTTTATCATCGACATCATCGTCGGATTTTTTCAAAGACAAAGGCGTTTCATAGATTGGTTCTTCTCGCTCGTCGTGTTCAGAAGCCGAATCACAGCTTTCGCGCATTCGTAGCGCTGCCCTGATGACTTTGCTTTCGGTGACAATGTTGGGTTTCTTGAGACCTTCGGGAGGCGAGCGCCTACCAGGTGTTAGTACGCTACGATTGGAGACTCGAGTCGACTGACTGACGGTCTGTCGCTGGGAATGCAGTAGCACAGATTCGTCGATATCTACGTTACGAAAGCTGTCGTACTGCGAACGAAAACTACGCTGGTTATACGCGTTAACGGCCCGCACAAAACACTGTTCGCGTCGGGAGACGAAGCAAGTACGAGGCCGACCAGACTTCTCTTCAACATCGCTTTCCTCCTCGGAGCTGTCGATCGGTGTATTTGACTTTGCGAGCCTTTGTTGTTGATGTTGCTGCTTGACAATACTATTGTGCAAACAGCTTGGGTTGCGCTGAAGCTGATGCTGATGATGCTTTTCCAATCGTCGCTTAAACTCCTGGCTGTGCTTCAAGATATTGCCAACTATTTCTTCGACGCTCTGCTCTTGTGACTTGTGCTCTGACCCTTTGTCAGTCTCGTGCTCGCCATTTGTTACGCCGCCGTTTTCTTTGGTTCTTACGGGCTCACCGGCCTCCTCCGACTCTACATGTGTCTCGCAGTTTTTTCTTGTCGTTACTTGGGTTGGGCTGATGTTACCGTTATGCACCTCTTCTCCCACTACCATCATGCCCTCGTCTTCGTGATCCGATGCGTGCAAGTTTATGTAGGACTGAAAACCTGGCTCGGATTTCCTTCGCCAACTCGTAAAGCGATCCTATTGACAAATGCATGTGTTTTTGTTATAATTAAACGTTATTAGAATAATAAAAATTTATAAAAATAACAACAAACCTTTATTTTTGACCCGCGCACTTCGGAGCTCCGATTTAGATTTTCGTCCCTAGATCCGTAGTGAATTGATTCGGCAGATTGATTCTTTCGAGGACACATGGGCGAATTCTATCGTAATAATTAATTTTTAAAATCTTGCAATTGTTCATGTCACTTTTAACAAATAAGTAATATATACGTTACCTCAGCGGTGCTTATCGACGCATCGCTTTTTCTGCCTTTTCTCAGTTTTTGCCTAAGACTAGTTTCCGACCTTCTCCGATCCGCTTTTCTGTCAAAGAACTCCGTACTTTTTTTGTACCCTCGATCCGGCGTAAAATCATCTGTAACGGAGAATGGTGACAATTTTTTAAATTTTACACTACCTCAAGCTCAAACTAATCTCAATTTCCGTACTTACCTTCTGACTTATTCTGACCAATTTGAAGAACGAGTTGTCGAGCGTGAGATGGTATAACCGCATTATAATTCTCTAAAATGACCCTCTTGATTTGCAAGGTCCACTCGCGTTTCTGCTCAAGATTGCGAGCCTGCAGTTTGTACTGTAGCTGTGAGTTATCGAATGGTATTACGTGGAAGCTGAGTGGCTCGCCGGGTATACTCTCCATGAGTGTGAGGTTCGAACACTGCATGCAAATAAATTCCATTAAATCAAAAATAAATCCCTACTCTACGTGTTCATCGTCTTTAAAGAGCGTACTTACCAGTATATGGGCCTTGTAAACGAGCAGACCATCCTCACGCCTCTTGGTTAACAGAAGCATACGATCGAAGAGAAACGCGTGTCGAGGTGCCTTGGCGCCACGCATCCGAAAGCTTCCCTCGGCTATGAGCTCGCCACTGGTGGTAAGGTCTGGTCCCGGCCAGCCGTACAACAGAGACTGGATTTCTTGAACTCGAACTGCGTGCTCGTGCTTACGCTTCATCTCGTTGATGTGTCGAGCTATGCCCGTCATACCATCGAGTGCTCCGGTAATCGCCGCACGACTGCTCTCATCCACCGCGACGTCATCTGTCTTATCGTGCGAAACGAACTCTCTTGATAAATTCTTTAGGGAAGAATTAAATTATGATTATTAAAATATTTGCCTGCGTTATTATCTTTCGTAATATTTGAATATTTGATGATCTTGGCTTACTTCGAGCAGTAAATGGTATTTGAGAATCCGTTGTACTGGCTTTAAGAGAAACGAGCCTAATGGAAGATCATGGCCGAGCGCTGCCTGTCGTTCTCGAAAAGCTCTAGCGACGTCCTCTTGACCCATTAAATTTGTCAATATTGAGACAGTCCTTGAAGATACGAAAGAAAAGGAGAAAAATGTATTAATATTGATTTTTTGGTGAAAAGATAATAATAAAAATTAAGAGTCAACAATTAAATGGCAATTTTAAATATTTACGTTGGATAGTTTGTGCAATACTCCGTATAGACTTTAAAGCCATTATTGTGTTCGGTAAACGTATTGGCTATCGTAATCGGATCGAGTTCGCTGTTATCCAGCGCAGAAAGAAATTTTCTGCAAACACAAAAAGACAACAAAGTTATAATTAGACTTTTAGAATAAAAAAAATAATATTTTAACGTAAAAATATCAACGCTTACCGATTAAATTCGTAAATATCTTCAATATTACTAAAGAGGCCATTGAGCTCCGAATCTCGCACTAGCGAGGTTGGATCGTTCCTCCAAAAAACTAAATATCCCTGAAAAAAAAAGAAGAAAGAAAAATTATAGAAAATGAGTATAGATGAAATTAAAAAAAAAATTGCCAAAGGAAAAGAAAGATAAATTCAGCATAACAGCAGATTCTATCCAGCAAATCAATCAAAATTTCATTCTATCTCATTACACGAATACCAAGCAAGATATAGTGAGAGAGAGAGAGAGAGAGAGAGCCTTGGGATCATCCCGCTAACGATCTCCCTCGACACCTTGGAAAAATTCTGCTATGACCAAGAAAGCCAAGATTCAGAAGTAAGTAGCAAGAGGAGAAACTAGTTGCCCTTTATAAATGACTCCCTCACCACGCGCAAACTCGTCTCCACTTCTCGAAACAAAAGCAAAACTCTCTGCACAGTTGAACAGTCGCTATACCTACGATCCATCAATCCCACTTTTCTCTCTTTCTCAACTCAGGAATGGTAAAAGATAAGAAAAAAAAATTCCGCAATCCCAAGTCTCTCTCTCTATATAGTCCTGACTTATAATGAAACCGGCTGAGAAAACTCGTCATGGATGCACATACACCTCTATATAGACGAAAGGAAGGAGACAGAGGATATGCGTATAAGGGGTGATCGTTATAACATATATAAGGGAGAGCGGGGCTGAACTGTACGGGGGCTGAACTGGTTGACGCGATTTTTTTTATGTTAATCAGTTTAATTTGTTTCTTAAACATAATAGGCATAACTCTACTATCACCCTCCAGTTTTTGCACTAGAAATCAACGGATTCTACTGCAAAACAAAATTTTAAAACGAAAAAATCGATTTTTCGACTTTTTTCGCTAATTTTTTTGCCTTGCAAAAGCAGCGATAACTTTTTTCAGCTATAATGTCTAGCAATCTGAAAATTGGCCAGTTCCTTAGTATCGGCATTAATTATATTGTCCTTTTTTGCCGGATCGACATGTTAAATCTGGTCATTTTTACGTTACTTTTAATTTTCAGCTACTCCTGGGACTGAATTGTACGATTCCTTAAGGCTAAGCCACACGCTACCCTTACACAACGTTTAAATTAAGTTTGGGTCAAAATAAGAATTTTGAGGCGAAAAAGTAGTATCATAGATGTAGTAGATATTGTACATGTAATTATTTGACTCACAGTTACAAGTATACAGTGATAACAAAATAAATAAAAAATAATACAATAAATGCTAAATTAATAGATAGGCAAAAAAACATCAATTTTTCATTAATTTTCACAATTTTTTTTTTGTTCTCTAATCAAAGAAAAAAAATTTGTTCTTCTGGCGGATTTTAAACTTAATACTTTTGAGAAACCTCTTAATTTTTTTCAGGTAAAAAAATCAAAATTTGCGACTTGTACTTCGTACAGTTTAGACCAAGCGATCGTACAGATCAGCCCCATGACTTTTTCATAACGCGAAAAAAGGTGACTTCAATGATTGTGCTCTACAAGTCACAAATTTTAATATTTTGACTTGAAAAAAATTGAGGGGCTTCCTGAAATATCAACTTTGATGAGGGGCTTCCTGAAATATCAACTTTGAAGTCTGTATTTTTTGACAATGTATTTCTTTAATTTAGTAAGAGAAAAAAATTGCTCAAAAAAAAATCGTACAGTTCAGTCTTGCTCTCCCCTATAAGTATATTATTGTATAATATACTAACTTGAATGACTTGTCGGAGATGCTCAACGTAATCAGCTTCGGTGTCGACGATCTCCAATAGTACCCTTTCGACGGGCCTCCTGTGAGGATCGCAATAACGTGGTCTACGTTCGTCGAAATAACGCGCTGCCGTTGCTCGATCCACGTCCGATAAACGAATTTTGCCATTTGCACGAGTTGGACTGTTTAAGCCATTGTTACCAGCAGTGCTACCACAACCACCGCTTGATTCCGATATTGTTACTACGCCGCTGTCACCGGAACCTGTAATATATTAAATATCATGATTATTGATTTGACGGATTTTATGTGAAAATTGGTGTTTTTCAAAAGATATAGAATACGATGAGAAGGGGGAAGGGGACTGATGATTTTTTAGTTTAATTTTTGTAATGGTTGATTGATTGATTTGTATGGAGTGATCTTTTTTTTGCAATATTAACGATTTCAGAATTTTTATTACGTTCGCATTTAAAATATTTTTTAACGATTATTTTTGTATCTATATTAAAGTTCATGTTCACACGTAAGAATTACAAACTAAAATTTACCGATGATATCGTCCTGTTACAACCAGTCACTTATTTAAATTCTTTAAAAAAAAAAAAAGAAAAAAAGAAGAAGAAGAAGAAACACTTGCGAACGAGAGACAGATTCGCAATTCGAATTTGTTCAAACATGGTAAGGTCATTGAAACGCATCGTGTTTGCAACGCCAACCTTTCAACATGCAAATCAGCCGCAGCACAATTTTTATTTTAAGTGCATGCACACAAATTCCTTATACACATAGCACACACACACGTTCAACATGACCAAGCGCATAATATCCACCCCCTTTTTCTACCTCCAAAAAAAAAAAATAAAGTTTCTTCTACATACCCACATAAATTTAAAATCAGGCAGTTTAAAATCATGTACACATGCACACGATACAATGTATGTATTCCTCATTGAAATTACGTAAACGGATGCAGCCAGCCAAAATTGGAAATATGCAAAATGTCCAACTCTCGAGAGTGCAGTAATTAGTCGAATTGCGTGAAGCAAAGAGCCGCACATCGCTTGGATAAAAATAAGGATCGGGACAAGATGTACGCACGTACACGTGTTATAAGAGCTAAACTGTTCTTAGATAGTAAGTAACTATATACACACAAAATACGACCCTGGCCCTCAGCCAATATACTCTCTCTCTCTCTCTCTCTCTCTCTCTCTCTCTCTCTTCCGTCCGATCGTATAATTTTCGCTAACGATTGAATTCACATGTGCGGGTTTCTTTCGAATATATAAGTGTATAACGTGTGTTACATTGTTGTACATTAAACGGTTACATTACAAATCGAGGAGTAAGGGGGGAAAGGGGGTAAAAAGGGTATGTGCGACTTCCGGGCGCGTGAATAAATATTTTTATATACGTGTGGAATTGATCAGAAACGCACATGTGTGAATATTGTAAGTGCGTAAATGTTGTTTGTCGGTTTCTGCTAGAGAAGGAGGAGGGTAGTATAGCAGAGCAAGCGCCTGATGCCGATCGCCATAAGTGAAAGTGATTTTACGTAAACGCAGTATGTGTGATGTGTATGTATCTTACATATGGACCAGACACGCTGGTGGAATAAGAATAAATATGTGTAAAAAGAAATTTTAAGAAAAATCATTATGCAGCAGTGTTATTGCGATGTTGATCTTCTAAATATAGGGGATATTGGGGCTATGTTGTAACCTTTTTTTTTCATCCGCCTGTAACTTTTTTAATTTTTAATCTTTTCCAATTTTTGACCTCCCGCATGAAGTGCAGCCTACCACTAATATACTTAATTTTTTGGATTATCATATAAAGGCTTTTTATTCTGCACCAGTTGCATTGTTTTGATCCGCTTTACCACGATTTAATTAATCGAAACACCGAAAGTTGGCATCAGTTGCTTTATCAAAATTTTTCTTCGCTAAAATTTGGTTGTCATTCCGTAACGTGTTGTATCTTCGCGTAAAATTAAATTAGCGCTAGGAAAAAAATAGTATGTAAAAGTGGATGGTAAATAATATATCAAAACGTTCCAATAGCAAAGCTTAAAATTCATTTGGAGCTTTGCAATAGCGATTTTAGTGGCGTTTTTGTCATTCCGTAACATGTCATTCCGTAACGTTTTTCATCATATTTTTCAATGTCCCCATTTAAAACACGTGTAAAAATTTTTAATAGCAGATCCAACAGAGTCCACGATTTTTTGACTTCCTTTTAACATAAATAATACTGGAAAATTTTTTAAAAAATCCAAAAGCAAAATTTTCTGATTCCCGTTTTGGGAATCAAAATACGCAATTTTTATGAGAATAAGCTATATATCATCTGTTTTTTTTTTTTTAAAGCTCTCTATTAATTGGTATGATTAGTAATTCTATGCGATATAAAGCTATAAGTATTAAGACTAGTTAGTAAAACGACGAGAGGAGAAAGAATTTCTTGTTTTATATCGATCAGTCGATGACTTTTGATTTATGCATAATCTATAAAAGTATACTGTTGTGCAAGTAGACATTAACACATACTTTAAGTATTAACATATCAAATATGCACAAGTAGCAAATGAAATATTTCAAAGTTTCTGTATAAAAACAAACATTACCAGAACGCAAATGAAATATTTCAAAGTTTCTGTATAAAAACAAACATTACCAGAACGCTAAATTAAAGTTTATGGAAAAGCGGAAAGAGAGAGTGAAGATGCGGGTCCGCATAGGCAATAAGAGTTGTATGGTTAAAACAGCATCGCATATATCCAAAAATAGCTATAGGCCCAGGCGCGCCTTTTGCGGTGGCGGAGGTGCATCGCTCGCTCGTTCGCGTAAGAGAAAGAGCGTGCTGCCTTCATTTCTCTTTGACTTTTGTAGGTATATATAGATATATGTATAGACGTATGTGTGAGTAAATATAAAAGGATTTGGAAGTGGGATATTTTATATAGGAGAGTAAGACCCAGCTTGACGTTTTGCTTGTCTTTCATCGCTATTGTCGTTGTCATCGGTATAGGTGCCTTTCTCCGGTACCTATCATGTATAGTAAAGGTAGAGGTACACCTATATAGGTAGAAGGAGGAGGGGGGGTGGTATATCAGTGCGCTGTCGCTGTCGTCTTACACGCCTTACCTTGAGAACTGGCGCAAGTGTCGGCGAGAGATTCGACCGAGGCCAAATATGGATTTGT
>JAPYZE010001033.1:0-30244 GCA_030522805.1 Leptomastidea abnormis
GAGAGAGAGAGAGAGAGAGAGAGAGAGAGAAAGAGCCGCCAAAATATTTAACATGCATGCGGCAAAATGAAGGAAAAGGATCGTCAAAGTCATATGTATACATATAGTGTATATACGGCTTCTCTTCTCGATTCGAAGACGTCCATCGTATACAAAGTGGCTCCAGCTTTCAAGAAGAGAAAGAGAGAGAGAGAAGGGATAGTTGCACATTCCAGTTTCCAGTAGCCCTGGGGTATAAAGTTACCATTTACCGCGCGGGCGCGCGTATAGTTGTATATGTAACCACGGCTTGGACACAGAGAGAAAGAGAGAAAAAGAAGGGGATAGGGGTTGGTTCAGCTTGCTCCTGTCTACATACATACATACATACATACATAAACACATACTTACACATACATCACTTGTAAATCCGTGTAGAAGAGTTACTTGCTTGGAGGTTTACCCGCTTTCGCGCGTAAAAGAGAGAGAGAGAGAGAGAGAGAGAGAGAGAGAGAGAATAAGAGTGCGAGAAGAGAAAGAGAGAGAGAGAGAATGATATAGAGGGACGCAGTTGTCGCGGTTACTTTGTGAGGCGAGTAGTGCGAGAGAGAGCAAGCGAGAGTGGTCCCGGCTGTTTAATTAAGTCTCACCTGAACGGCTTTCTGTCTTGCAAGCGAGTAAGCGAAAGAGAGAACGCGCTTGCCCTTTCATCATCCGGAAACCTCCGCTTTACCTCCTCCTTCCCTGCGTACATCTCACCGCACACACATACACATATACATATACACAAATGACTATATGTTGGACGGATTTCTCGGTGAGCCCTTTTCCGGGCATATATAGCTTGGACATGCTCTCGCTGCTTTTCCACCCGCTTACACCGCCCGTGTACTATATAGCTTCGTCCGACTTTAACTCTCTCTCTTTCTCTCTCTATCTCTATCTTGCTCTTTCTCACTCACTTATTCTCACACTCTCTGTTATCACTATATATGTGTAGAGCAACGTGGTCTTTTTGAGAGAACACCCACTAACATACACACACGCACACACACACACACGTGCAAGACCAAGGTTTTAATTGACATTGTTCACTGTAAAGTCGGCTCGATTTCCTGGGGCGTGAGACATGCTTGTGTTGACACCGTATACAAGCATATACCGCTGCTCTTTCGACTTTTCCTCCCCCTACCCCTCTCTCTCTCTTTTGCTTATACTCTATGAAAGAGTAAATTAAAAAGGGTTTTAGCCAGTTTTCAACCTCCCATATATACCTTTTCCCAACCTTTACTCTTGTGGTCCCTTTTTTTTTTTTAAAATTTTTTTTTTTACTCTTATCATCTACGAGTCACTTTATCTTCATATACATACTTGAGAAGGAGAAAAATCATTTAGTTTTTACCTTGATAAAAGATATAACGCTATTCGCCTCTCTGACAATACAGATTTTCAATAACAATTAATATGAGAAAAATAAACGATATGGCTTCTGTAAGTAACCAAGCGTTAAAAAATGCTGAGACCAAGCAAAAAAAAAAGAACAAAATAAACAAAATCAAAAAAATAGAAAGAAGAAAAAAAAATTAACAAAACGCGTTCAAGCGAAAGATAATCAAGAGAGAAAAAGAGTCTTCTTTTCCTCATATATCATATATTAGATATAGGTATATATCTCACACATCTCATGCAGAAATTAAGCAAAACGAAATGATGAAAAGTGCAATAAATATATCGTGCATGCACAGCATAATACAAGCAGCAGCAATTCATCCATACAAGCCGCTCACTTTTCCCGTAGAATATAATATAAGCTCGAGAAGAATAGAAGGTAAGAAAAAAAGAGTATAGGGGTTGCTGATCGTAGCTACTACCGACCGCGTATCAAGAAAGACGAGAAAGAGACTCTCACCGTGTTTCTATCCCCAGCTTGCTGCTCTCTTATATAGATATATATCCTGCGCCTGAACGCTTATTTTCTCTCTCTCTTACTCTCTCTTACTCTCTCGTCCATCTCGTTAAGTTTATTTTTCCAGGCGCCACCCCATATACACGTCGCCGCGGGCGGCATACGTACAGCCACTGCCATCGCCGTTGCTGTTGCAGAGAAGACACACATATACACATAAGCGCGTGTCAGGGGTCTGACAGAGCGAGAGAAACCAAGAGAGAGATAGAGCTCCCGTAATATAATTGTTAATGCGCTAATGCGCCCCCGGCGTCGTTTATGCATTGTGTGTGTATGTACTCTCTCTCTCTCTCTCTCTCTCTCTCTCTTTCTGGCTTCCCATTTCCATCTCTTCTTCTTCTTCTTTGCTATATGCGAACTCGCTTCTTGCTTCGTCTCTCGCTCTCTCTCTCTCTCTCTCTCTCTCTCATCATTTTACATCTATCCTGCAACTTCATTTCTCTTCCATTCTATGCTACTACGCCTACTACTCTCTTCCTCTCTTTGTAGATCTATTGTTTCCTATTCCCCCCAACTCACCCCCTTTTATTTTGTACCATTTTACATCTTAATATCTTACTTTCCTCTTTCTTTCTTTCTTTTCTTTCTGTCTACGTTATTTTTTATTTTTTTATTAATCGCCCAAGGGAGGAATGTAATGCGTTTCATTATTATCGAAAACGCCTATCGCAAATGTATCCTATATATAACCACAATTTTTTTATGAAATCAAACTACCAGAATTATTTTCTTATTTTAAATTATGGATCACTTGTAGGTTAAGTTTTTAAACCTTTATGTTAAAGAAAAAAAAAAAAAAAAATAAATACAATTCATTTCAACAAATTTTTAAAAGTCATTCAAAGAATTTCGTCTAATCTAATGTCAAAATAAGATACTCCATACATAAAATATAGAGAGAGAGAGAGAGAGAGAGAGAGAGAGAGAGAGAGAGAGAGAGAGAGAGAGAGAGAGACGATAATTCGTAAATCAGTAGCAAGTCACTTTCTCCTCCCCCCCCCCCCATACCATCTCAAATATATATTCCACATGGATTCCCAGCTTAAACAAACATTCCTGTCCGTCCCTTCGACTCAGTTCGCTCGTGCAAAACGAGTGTCCAGTCACGCTTCGTGAACGAGAAAAGAGAGAGAGAGAAAGAGAAAAGCAAAAGGGAGCTACCGCGTATATTATATTCTTACTGGGAGGTCTTTTATACATACGTATGCTTGGTGTACTGCTGTTGCTACTGCTGCTTCTGTGGTACAGCCGACGACCAAGTCAATCACGCCTTGGCTCTACAAACCGCCTGAACGACAGTCCGTTCACGCAGTATTTAATACGGCAAAGTCGTGTGCGCCGCCTTTGGATGAAGTAAAGGAAAGAGAAGGAGAAGTTGCGGTCACCAGCACGTGCGTATTCGACCGGATGCCACTTCTCTTTCGTCTTGTGCATTCTCATTTTTTTTTTTTTTTTTTTTTTTTTTTTTTTTTTTTTTTTTTTTTTTTTTTTTTTTTTTTTTTTTTTTTTTATTTTTTTTTTTTAGTTTTTTTAAATTAGTTTTTTTTTTTTTTTTTTTTTTTTTTTTTTTTTAGTAAACATACGTGCAGATTGTAGTTGAGCTTTTAAATGAAATTTTTATTTGATATTTATGCTCAAATTAAATAATTACTCGTTATTAAATATAAAAAAGTAAAAAAAAAAAAATAATTCAGTTTATACGTTATTGTTAAAGCAATTTGATTCAATTAGAAATTGGTCTTGCTAATTAATTAACATAATAACCGGAGTATAAGTAAAGTAAAGTAAAGTAAAAAAAAAACAAAATTAATATTACATCGATTTAAATACGTCCTAATTTGATGTAATGTTTATTCATTAACTTGACAGTCGATTAATTTTAACGACAAGGAAAGAAAAATATATTCTTGTAACTTAATATTGTAAACAAGAATCTTAATTCAGTTAAATTAAAATGAAAGACCTTATTTCATGTTGTACGATATAATCGCTATATAAAAAAAATCATATCTATTTATAACTTTAATTGTATTAATAACAACCATTATAAAAAAAAAAAAAAAAATCTAGGTACATGCTCAAATTATACCTACCAATGTCTTGAAAAAAATTTCACAGCGAAACAGTAAATTACACTTTTTATAATTTTTTTTAAAAAATATATACACGTACAATTTTTTATAAACAAATCTCAAGAAAATGACACCTCTTAAATTTTAAATTATTCACTTGGTTATACCTTCTATGACGCACAAATAAATAAATAAATCAGAACCAAGGCTGAGAAAGCTACGTTATAGGGTCGTTGGAAAAGAAGCTAAAATGCTCAGGGCGACAAACGGCCAAGCGAAAGACTAAAATAGAGCGCAGCCATATATGCCTTAGGGTTAATTTCTCGGTTAGCCAGTATCTTCTCCTTCAAGCTTGCGTATATGCATAACATATTTTCTCGATGCTTTGAAAAATATTCCACGTAGACGGATATGCACCCTACGACGACGAGGACGTTGAAAAAAGAAAACGTTGATAGTGAATTGCATTTCTTTGCAACTTTTTGTAATTCTTAACTTTTTTAAGTTTTTTCTTTTTCATTTTAGATATAGTTTTGATAATGTATTTGATTTTTAAATTTAATTTTACGCGATCCCAGTAATTATAGATATACCAAAAAGATAGAAAATGTTAGAAATAGTTGTTCCAAATAATTACTTTCATAAATGCAAAAGTCTATAAGCAAAAGCAAAATGAGGATGAGACATAGCAGATCACCAAATATGTAAACGCACAAGAGAATAGAAGAGCCCTAGCGATTCACAATTTCTCTCTACATACACATACACATGTATGTAAACATAAGGTAAAGTAGAGCTTGCAGCAGCATGTATTATATACTCAAAGCGAGTCGGCATGTTTAGCGTACCACAGCAACGAGGAAGTAAGCAAGCAAGCAACTACCTATAATCGCGTATATTTCACGGCAATAATGTGTGCGGTGGCAGCCACTATCATGTAGCCATATAATGAGCAAAAGCGCGGGAATAGAAGTTAGCCCGTGTGACATATACGAGGCTAGCACGTAAGAAATGTGGCGCGTCCGCGAACGTATATACTTCCCCCCTTCTCCTTTCCCTTCTTTTAGAGTGTATAAAGGACCTAAACAGGGAATGAGTGGAAGGGTAAAGCTAAAATTTCTCCTCTTTCACGTGAAAAGCATATACACATATTATATACACACATACGTGGAGAAAGAGAGAGAGAGAGAATATATACTGGAATTTTGATGAAATTGCCCAAATTGCTCGAACGCCATTGCGATAAGCCTTGAGAGTTGTATATGTTATATACGCGATATGTTACTTGCGCTACTATACCAAAGCTTTTCAATATGCGATGCTTCGAACAATAGACCCCCATCCCTTGTTACTTTTGATTAGACCCTTTCTCTTGGATTTTCTATTGCTGCATGCTGTTGTGTGTTTGTTCAATACTTCTAGATGTGAGTTTCGCTAAAATTTACGTTAGTTTTTTACATTGTATTAATAGAATTAGTGCTATTGTTTCACATAATTAATACAAATGTTATAAATTGATACTATGCCTAGATTTTACTTTGTCTGTATCTACTGGAATGCAAGCTCTAACAGGCGTAATCGCCCACCTACACAGTGACTAGATTTCAAATGTTCATTTGAGAAAAGAGAACAGGTATACTCAAGACTTGGTTAATATAGTATATCAAATTTACTCGTTGAGTAAAAAAAAAAAAAAAATAAAAATAAAACATCTGAAATTACGTGCATGCCAATCGAAACAATAAGAACAACAATCAACGCTTACACGATACATTTTTTTTCTTTCCCTAGCAGCGATTATCCACAAACTTCGTCCCTACGAATTTAATTATCGCAGTAGTAGTGGTATAGGTATCGACAAAGTGGAAGCGTAAAATTTAATTATCCAACGAGAATGAGAGAAAAGAGAGCTGTGTGGTGTTGGGTTTAAAAGGCGCAAAAGGCTGCTTGAGTGTTACGTCGAGTATTGTAAAGCACCGAATGTCAACCGACACACGGAAATTGGTGATTATATACATGTAATTATACGCGCGGAGTGTCCGTTCGAACATTCGAAGTGGACATAGAGCTAAAGCGAACAAAGTGTAGGTGCGAGTGATGAAACCTGTTATTAAGCTACGAGAGCTCGCAATTTACGTGTTTTCCACAAGAGTATTCTTTTTTTTTTCTAGTAAGTAATGTTTTACGTTTTTTTTTTTTTTCGACGACACTTGTCAACTTGTCGCATCGCAGCTTTACTTGTTCTACTGATAATTCACTTATTACCTGCTTCTCTAATTACTTTTGACATTCGTTCAACAAAGTTTGTCACATAATTTTTTTGGCTTATAGGTATGCTTGTAATCGAGGTATGAATATTTTATTTGAAAATTAGTGTTTCTATTTATTTACTTATTCAACATACGGTTTCGCAAAATTAACTTTATTTTACGCATTTTAGTAATAGTCACATATCACGAAGAATAATTTTGTTGTCTGTACACAAAATACACATCTTCTATTCCTAAAAAAAAAAGTCGATCACTTTTCAAATAAATAAAAATACATAATAATTTTAAAACCGCATAAAATAATATCCAAATCATCATTACCTATAGACAAAAATCAAACAAATGTAAATGATCAAGAAGAGGGTGTCATTATAATAATCATATCGCAAAGCCTAGAATAACATATAATAGTCTAACAACAAGCCTGGGAGCTAAAGTGTCAGCAACATCAGCAGCAGCAAGCAAATGCGTTGGAACGTCAAGCCATTACGCGACGAATTTATAGAGCGACGATGACTGCGGTCTATCTGCCTGAGCATGCACGTATGTACATATATAGAGGTATAGGAAGGGTATAGTGCAATTTCGCATACGTCGGTAACAGCAGCAAGAGCAGCAAGAGCAGCAGCAAGTTAATGGGGGGTCGTAGATGCGTAACGATTATGTTTTCGGTTGTAATCATTGCGACACCGATTGGCCGGTGTCCACGTAGCCTGCCTGCCTGCCTGGCCGCTAATAAAGCCCGATGGGCACATACATACATACATACATACATACACACAGATACTCGATGATGACGATGATGGCGGTGGCGATGGTGGTTGTATAGGGTGTGCGTGTGTGTTCGTGCGGACAGCAGCTCTTCCGTAATCGCGCTTGATCCGCGCGATGACGTGGTCTGCTCGTATGTATAAGTGTATGTGTGTATGCGATGTCGATGGTCATTTCGATGAACTGAACGGCTTAATGATTATGCTGCTACCAGCTTGGGATATGAATGTATGTACACTGTCTCTATGACGATTTTATTCAGGTCGTTCTTTTGTTTTCGATTGGAATTTTCGAAAATAAGTGGCTTTGTTTTGCTTGTTTGGCTTAGATTTTATTGAAATCAAATAATTTTTATTGCAACAGTAAACAAAAAAAATTTAATAAAAATCATTACAGATTATAACGTTTATTCTCGTAATTTTATCAGCAGCAATAAAATTTGAAAGCCTTTAAAATAAATCTCTGTTAACTGTTTGCACTTGTGGACAACTGCGCGTTGTAAATGCTTTTTGATTTGAGCGAACGCATTTATACTCGATAAAATATATACTGAAATGCTCTTTGTAAATTGACGAATGAAATCGGTTTATTGCTGAAACAAACGTATATATACATACATTTATTCATTTATGTGTGTAACACATTGGGATGTATGGTAAAAGCTTTTCTGTAATAGGATCATCACTACCGAATGGGGTAAATCCATATGACAGTTAGTAAAATAATTGTAGAATGTTGGGGTACGTGGAATGTATACTAAAATCCTTAATGATTATTGAACTTTGTATGAAATGCTATTTCGTATTTGATTCAGCATATAAAAAATATGATAAATTCATTTTCTGACTATCCAAATAACATATTAAACTATTTTAGATTTTAAAAATTTCTTAAAATCTCATACGAATTCCTTAAAATCATCTAAACCCTATAACTTCAAAACAAGACAGAAGAGCTGCAGATATATATCCAAGATTCAATTAACGATCTAATAAGCTAATCATCACGCGAACGTCCCTTTTCAAAGTACAAGAACTCTCGGGATTTCAACCACCTCTCACTCCTATAATCTATACACCACTGGCCTCTCGCCGCCAGATCTAAGACGTTAAGCTTATGCGCGCCCACACGCCCAGACGAGAGAGAGAGAGAGAGAGAGCCTTAGCTAAAGGTCTTGGCATCCGGTAAATCCCGAAAGGCCCTCTCTTACTACCCCCTTTTCTCTTCATTCCCTCTTGATGCGCATAGCAGCGTCTTGGTGGCCTCGTCTTAGCCCTATTCTCACTCACTCACTCACTCACTCACTCACTAAGACGTTTCGCGGTTTCTCGCGGCCCTTAGCCTCCTCGGAGCCACTGCTCGTAATTACGACGACCGCAAGGCGCCAAACATGCTCTCTGCTAAAGACAGAGAGAAAGAGAGAGAGAGAGAGAGAGAGAGAGAGAGAGAGAGAGAGAGAGAGAGAGAGAGAGAGGGTATCTCTTTCTCTCTTGAACAAGCTTTGGCTCAAGGGTACTCGTGCTTGCAGAGCCCCTTAGCTATGAGAGAGAGAGAGAGAGAGAGAGAGAGAGGGAAAGAGGGAGAGAGGTAGGGGTAGGGGGATTAGGTTTGTGCGCACGCGGGGTCTCACCGGCACGCAGGGAATACTTACGGTTATGCGCCTCGTCGACGCTAACGTCGATCCCCTTACGTTTACTTCCCCCCCCCTCCCCCTCCCCCTACCTCCATCTCTTTCTCTCTCTCCTTTCCCACCGCGACGGATTACGCTTTATGGAGTAATCACATCGAATGCGAGAAGCACCACCATCCCCGCTAAAGCATTCGCGTACCGATGAATTTTGAATAGTTCTGGGATTGGTATTGTTCAAGGGTGTGTGTATACTCTATGTGTATAGAATAAGGAAGGGAGGTAGGAATATTACTCTTGCTTGCTTACTTGCTTGCTTGCTTACATCGTCGTCTTGCTTTGCGTCTTCTTGTGGTCCAAGGTCTTGTCATGAAATTTTCAATTGTCATTAATATAATATTGAGCATAGCCCCCTCTTGTGCACTTTGCGTTTCTAACCATTTTGAGTTTCGAACTGCCATTTTCGTTGGTCGTCAACGTAACTAGCAAGTTTTCAGATTATATTTTGTAAATAGGATTTGAGGTGTACAGTGGATTTAAGATTAGCTGATTAATGTAAGGAAATTTTTTTTGAGTTTTTAATTTTGAGTTGTATTTTGTTGTTATTGTTGTGTTACATATAATAACATCAGTATCATTTTTTTTACCGTTTTATACATTTCACGTATACGCACTTTAACAGACGATCGGTATAACGACGCAAAACATTTCAAGAACAAAAAAAAAAGAAGGATAAAAATAAGTTAGTTGAAGATAAAACATTCAAGGCAGATGAAGGCAGAGAAAAAAGAGAGAGTGAGTGAGAGAGAGAGAGAGAAAGAGATGCAGCACTCTAGCGTTTAATATCGCGCTCGTTTGATCGCGAGCAATAGCTCGAGGGCGACAAACTGGAAATTGCTTTTTCATCTCTTATATATATATGTACTTGAGGCTGCTGGAGGCAGGCAGGCAGGTAGGCAGGCGCAAAACCTCGATTCTTCATATTCACCCATTGGATTCGTCACGAGTCTTAGTGATCTCAGTAATACGATCGATCTCCACGTCTCTATCTGCTTTCTGGTACATAGGTATATATCTCGTTGAATGGAGGTGGAAGAGAGAGAAAAAAAATTACGGGAGCCAGGCGCGGAAGCCGTAGGCTGCTCTTTGAGAGAATCTTCTTGTTGCATATTCCGAGATATATACCAGTTTCAGATCTCAATGTCTAGATGTGGCTTCAGGAGAGGAGTAGCAGCTTGGAACTTTAGCTACGGAGAGAAAGAGAGAGAGAGATAACGTTTCAATAATCTCGGGTAGTTAATCGAATTAAAATCAAAATTGATTTATCATATCGATTAATTGATAAGAGGAGGTTAAGATTAAAATTCATTCGTGTTTTTCTTTTTTTTAATAAATATTAATAATAATTAAAAAAAAGGAATAAATGAAAACAATTGAGAAAATAAAAATAAAAAAAGATTAATTTTAATAATCAAAAAACTATTATTAAATATACTTAATAATTCATGATGAAGTAAATAAATACAATAATTTAGGAAAGTGGAATTTCGTCAAAAATCTATAGCTTACAAGTATACGATTAAGCACATAAATAATATCCTTATGCCACATCTCAATTATGCAATTATACGAGCAGGCAAAGTGTAAGTAGAGTAGAAGCATCCAATAAAACATCGCGATACCAAAAGAGACTTAAACTCTCCCTCGCTGCGTGAGTATAGTGAGTGCTATACAAACTCTCATTCTCTTCTATATACCACTTCATACTTTCAGCAATCGTCGTCGTCGTCGTCGTAGGTCCTCCAACATCGTAACTGCTACTATTAACGACTCCACAGGGTCGACTTGGCACCTGAGCCTCATCGCGACTCCCTCTCTCACTCTACCACGTAATTACGTTTTTGGTTGTATAGGATGTACAGCTAAGGTATAGAGAAAGGCGTCGATTTACAGTAGTAGTGGCGCCTTGTGTTTTACAGCTATAGCAAGCAGTTATACGATGACGCGCGGGGCCTCGCTAACGAGCAATAATGCCAAAAAGAGACTGTAGTGGTAGTGGTGGTGGTGGTGGTATATGCCACTTCCTCTTCCTCCGTTTTGGGCACACGTGTGCGTTGTCTGAGACTATAAGAAAGAGAAGGAATAGTGTCTCGAAGGGTCGTCGCGTGCTTGCTTACTTCGTAGTAGTAGTAGTCCCTTGTCTCTCTTCTCTTTCTCCTTTTCCTGCGGGTTGCGGCCGAGTTGGCTTCTGCGGCAGCCAGTTGTGGGACAGATTAGTGGGGGGGGGGGGGTACAAATGTTGGGAGATCCACCAGTAAAAGGAGAAGGAGGAGGAGGATACTCGTATGTTCAATTTGGTAGTGGTGGTGGTGGTGGAGACCACATGGACTGTTGCTGCTGCTGCTATAAGATGAGAGAAGCGTGCAATGCCTGCATTTGAAACCAGTGGGTATACTATAGTTTGTCCATTGTGGTGTAGTAGCTTATGCGTGTATGTGCGGCCGCAGAACTTTCGACTAATTGCGGGAATAATTGATTCCCTTTGCGGAGAGAGAGCTTAATCTGACTCTACTGCTACTGCTGTTGCTACTTCCACCTCCTCCTCCTGTATACCCATTTGAATATCTCATATGTATGTAAGTGTATCCTCGCCGAGGAACCTTTTGGAGTTCTACGTTATATTCTATGCCTATATTATAAATAGCTGCTTTTACGGATCGGTTTTGGCAATTTCGTTTTAATAAGCGAATTTTCCTATATGCTTCTGGAGTTGTGTTGTGTATAGGGTAGTTGTTGTAGTAAATGAGCAATATGATATGCTATTTTATGCTTTATGAGAAAGTAACTTGAATAATTTAATTTAAGAATAATCTACAGAATCAAACTGACTCGTTCAATACGAAAGCAAAATAAATTATTACAATTTTACAAAAAATATTAATTTTTTAAAAAATACTGACACCCAAATTTAGAAAAAAATTGTGAAACTTTAAAAAACTTAAAAGATAATTATATTCAAGATTATAAAAAAATAAAAAATTTGATACGTTATGGCAATAATAGAGTTTGTTTATACTAAAAAGTTAATTTATAATTTAATATGATATCTTATTGATAAGGATAGCTGGCTTATAAATACATTAAAGAACCCATTTTGCAATCGGGAATAATTTATTGACTTTAAAGTTAATGTAAACCCTTTTAACACTGTATATCCAGCGCATTTCGGCATATGACTGCTCGAGTAATTTCTCAATTGACCTACGCCGAGAATCGAACCCACAACCTGTAGATTTTGAATCTAACGTTTTGCCAAATGAGCTACACCAAGCCTTATTTTATCTAATTTTGATGAAAATTTTATGTTAAAACTCAAGCAATCACATTAAAGTATTAAATATAGCGTCTGACGGTACCCGTCTTCATCTACTTATTAACTTAAACCAAGAATATAATTACTTTTAACATATACCTCTAATTTTATAAAACATCGTTTATCTATATTTGGTATTTTAAAAAACTTTCTATACATATCACAAAATCTTAGAAAATAAACTACACCAGAACATACATGTGATATAAAAAAAAGTGCAAGAGCGATTGAGAGATCAAGCTGGGTACGGGTGTAAAGCATAGTATAGAAAAGAAACGAGATATCCGTAATACGAGTCGTCAGTCTAGCGTAGAGAGTACCTATATATACCACTGCATGCACATTCTCAGTGCAGTAACAGTAGCAGTCGAGAGTCATCGGGTTTCGAGTTTTCGGGGACAAAGCGAAGTGCATTTCCAGCCAGTAGTAGCAGCGCGACACGCGTGGTCTATATGGATGGGTGTGTACGGACTGCAGGACTGACCAAGCGCGCAATGCAACGCTGTCAGGAAGGAAGAAGGGGGTTGGTGGTGATGGTGGTGGTGGTATTGGTAGAGGTGTAGGGGCATCGGCTCGAGATAATTAGGTCTGAGTGCACTCTCTCTTTCTCTCTCTCGCCATCACCGCAGTCGGTAACTTAGTTATCAGTGGACACCCCGCTCTCTCTCTCTCTCTCTCTCTCTCTCTCTCTCGCGAGTGCATATATACACCCTGGACTAGCATACAATGCCTATCGCGGCGGCATCAAACATAACGCATCAATTAACTCGAACAATAAACCGAGCGCTGAGTTAGGAAAGGGTGGGAGGGGGGGGGGACGAGAATCATGGTAGGAGGAGAGTTGAGAGCAGTAGTAGCAGCAGCAGCAGTAGGAGACTTGTGCTCTCTTTGGCGAAATGGTTTTGGCGCGGCCACTGGTCTCTGCTTGTTATGTATATGTGGAGCGTATGGGAGAAAGGGAGAGGAGGGCTGCATGGATGTGAGGACTCGACTGGCTTTGGTACCCGCGTGGATATGTGTGTAGGTATATGAGTTTAAGAGAGAAAGAGAGAGAATAGCTATATATATCCCCCCTTGCATTATGCAGCTCCACACACTCTATATGCTGTGGCACCGATGGAGGAGATGGAAAAATGCTGCAGACGCGCGAGGCTCGTCGCTACATAGCTCGATTGTTTTAGTCCGGAGCCGCGAACCAACTGTCTCTATCTCTCTCTTTTGGACATTTGGCCTGTGCCGCAGCATCAAAGGGAATTTCATGTGTGGGCTCTCTCTCTCTCTCTCTCTCTCTCTCTCTCTCTCTCTCTCAATATATGTCTATCTATCTATCTATCTATATATAATACACACATAGTGGTGTATGTGCTTTATTATTGTGATAATTTGATTCGAAAGTTTTATCAGCGGTTACGCTTCTTGTTGTTGTTGTTCGACGGATCGATAAATATATGTATGTACTGTATGTGTATGTGTGTTATGTGTGTGTATGTGTTATGTGGATGGAATTGAGTTATTATATGGATGCTGTACTTTGGGAATTAAAAGACCTCGATAATTATTTGGTATTGCAAATTAATTTTATGAAAGAACCAAAAATTTGAAACAATAGAAAAAAAAAATAAAGAAAAAAGAAAGAAAGGTTATTTATAAGGAAATTTTAACGACGCATCTTGTCATTCTGTATTATGGTAATATTGTACTTTTTTTGTAATTTGCACTTTTGACGCTTGTGAATAATTAATTGTTAAACGATAAGTCATTCAGTTGGCTACTGTTCGTCATACACGCAAGCATCATTCAATATTCACTTTAACGTTGTAAATTTACTTGTATAGGATACACCATCAGCTGTAAGACAGTGAAAAAAAATAAACCTTTCAAAATATAATTCACAACCTTTATTAGTATATACATTTTTACAAAAAATAAAATTGCTATTATTTAAAAAAAAAGGGTTAAAAAAAATTGAATACGTAAGGGTTAAAAAGTCACCGTGTATTCAACATCAAAAGTGAAAGGGTCCAAAGGTCATCGATTCTCGTCCATCCATAAGATCCTTTCTCGTCTCGTATGTATACCTGAAAGGATACGTCTCAGACGATGGTGGCGCGATTAGTTGGACCGTCCAATTAAGGAGCAAGCCAAGCCGAGAGACGATGGAGCATCGTAAATCCAAGTTCTTTACGCATCGAACGCCAAACGGAAGCTCGGTACTATAAATTATCGTATTCAATTCGCGCCTTTGGTATATATATGTGCGTACGTATTTCGGTAAAATTGTATTCTAAAAGAGAATGAGAGAAAGAAGAAGAAACCATGAAGTAAAGCTTGGGAAAAAACGTTTTGGCGCCTACATTGTGGATAATCTTTTTTGCTTTAAATCTTTGTTTCTTTTTTTTCTTTATTTGTGCGCACAAGCGTCTTGTATAATATCGAAATTTGATTTAGGATGGTTTTGCTAAAGTTTGGAGGTATAAGGTAGTCATTGGGACTTTTTTTTTTTTTTGGGGGGGGGGGGGTGTTTAAAACAGACCGCTGGTTTTTATGATTTTTTCGAAAATTATTATTCATTAGTTTGGGAGTCTTTTTTTGGATGCTCTGTTTGATGAGAAATTGAATATATTGCCAGATTTTTCATTATACTTCTGAAATGATATTTTAAATGAGAAAACTTGGATACAGGATAAGTTAACTACAATTTACAATGTTCAATATTTTCTAGTCAAAATATTAAAAACTGTTGATTAAAATTTGTTTTTTTTTCTCAAAATCAAATAAAAATGACAAAGTTGTTGAGACAAAACCAAGCCCTTCAGTTATCGAATTAAAAAGAAAAAAAAAGAGAGAAAAAGGTTGACACACGTATATACCGATAAAAAGCAAACAAAAAGCAGGTCATATATGAGAAAGAGCATGAGTGTGTCTATGTAGTGCCAATATTACCAAGAGAAACCAAGAGAGTACGTATAGTAGGTAGCAGCTACCACATATAGTCCAAACTCTCGCGAGTCTCGTAGAAAATGACATTTGGTGTCGGTTGTAAAACGAGCCAGTGGCTCTCTACTCGTAAAAATCGCGAGCGCCAACGCGTGTGTATACGCTAAAATTACGGCCTCTACTGACCATCAGTGTGTTACTGCTGCTGTAGCCATCAGCTAGCTAGCTATACGTACCTTGATAGACCCTTTGTAAAAATGTCATTTCAGAAGCAGGGAGTAGAAGTAGTTGCCTTTTAGCTTTGGGTGAGTATGTCAGCATGCGTGTACTATATATTGGTATAAAACGAGTGCGTTGGACACAGAAGACGAGTTTTGTTGTTGTACTCTATATGTATAGCCACTTTGTATTGCATGCCACGGTTTTTTTCTTTTTCTTTTTTTTTTCATTTTTGTAAAAAGTGCATGCACGCGTTTTCCTCTCGACAATTGTGTTTTTTTCGCAGTGGCACAGCTTTTCTTTTTTTCCCTTTTTTGCTTCTTTTTTTTAGCCCTATGCGATGTCGCGTGCGTAGCTTTTGATTCTGGTTATTTTGAAAGCTAGTGAACGGTTAGTAATATAAAGATGAGAGAGAGAGAGAAAGAAGTGTTGCGGTTTTATGGTTTTTCGGGCAGTGTGCGGATGTGTTATTCGCAAGAGCGAGTATCGGAATACGTATATAACGCGTGTATTAAATACAGTGTTGGTTCGATGAGAGCCTTGTGGTTTTTTCGTGAATTCCAGGTAATTGGGATTGGTTCCACGACGAGAGAAAGAGACTGGCTATTTTATACAGATACGTGCACTTGTTGTTACCGCATGAAAATTGATATCCGTGTGCGGGTGTGCGAAAATTGAAGCGATACTGTTCGGTTCGTTGTTGCTGTTGTTGTTGTTGTTGTTGGGTATATATTCAATTGACAGGGGTATTAAATACTTTTCGTGTAAAGCTTAAAATTGTGATAACTACTTTACAGCTTCAGATGAAATTTTGTTATTATTATTTTTTTCTTTCTTTCTTTCTTTATTCTTTTTTGTAATTTTTTTTATAAAGTTTTGTGGTTGATCACCAGAAAAATAGGTTATACATTATATAAAGATCAAAATACAAAAATGTCAAATTTAGTCATTTTTTATTTATTCATTTTTAAATAAAATTTATTTAATCACTCGCACAGATCAAAATATTCAATTAAAATTTTCAATTTTTTTAAAATTACAAATAACACACCATTAAAAAGCAATCAATCACCACTCACAAACTATATATCTATCTATCTATCTATCAAAGTGTCCCTAGTCCAATAAAATTCAAAATCACACCATGGAAATCGTCATCCCAATCGTCTCTCACGCACCATCGGTGAAATCCAATCTAGTCCAAGCGCAATCCAAGCATACGCAAGCCTAAGGGTTAAAGTTTTCGTATAGTCCATCTCCCTTTCTCCTCTTCATCCTCCTTCTCCTCCTTCACCCCATAGCCAAAACTCAAGCCGCAGGCCAGCGGTCAAGTCCAGCAAGTCCATAGCATAACGTTAGGGTTTTAGCTTCGCGCTCGCATTTCCTTCCTTCCCTTACAATATATACTACTACATACACACAAACCATGCCCTGTAATTAAACTCGCCCTAGCGTGTATAATATATAGTTAACATTGGCGTCTTAGATGCAAAACGCATTTCGCCCACCAATTGCGCGTAGTACCTACATATACAGCCTAAGCTTTGTCTATCGTAGTAGTCTTTTTGCTTCTATAGTTATATACCTATATATAATGTAGGTCTTCTATCGCGTATATAGAGGCAACGGAAACGACGCTACGGAACTTTGGATACCTGAAACTGTGCACTACTGACTATACTGTAGAGAGAGAGAACAGCCGAGTGTTTGTTGCTTGAGGGCTAACGTTTTGCTTTAGGTGTTGATGGTCCTCAGCTTTCGATGCTATATTCGCGAGAGAGGGAGAATATATACATCGACTCTGAAGTCCAAGAAAGAGAGAGAGAGAGAGAGAGAGAGAGAGAGAGAGAGAGAGAGAGAGTATGGTCAGTCTCTCTCTTGAGTCTGGGAGTCTTGGCGTCGGATTACCCTTACTGGTTGTGCTCTTGGAAAGAGGAGAGGTGCCCTACCTATACCTTGGACATCACAGGATAGAATCTTCGTGCTATGCTACGAAGATGAACCTCTGTTGTTCTGTATATCGATGCTTATCCGATTTCCTTATTAAATGCTACCCCCCCCCCTGCATTCGATTCCAATGAATCTTGAGGGAATAGCGATTATTTTAATCGACGTATATTTATCATTATTTTTATATTGAAACTTATTCACTTTATTATTTTTTTTAAATGTTAATAAGTAGTTTTTTTTTTTAATTTATGTAAACAGACAAATTTTTCAATTTCGCCATAAACGGAATACAATGTAGGAATTCAAATATTATTTTTTGGCACACAGTAGGTATATACAAATAGAGTGACAATCAAATGAAAGCTCGTAAGAAAAGGGGTGTTATATGTTCCTATATATATAATGTAAAGCGCTTCTTCCAAGCAGCGCTGCACAACGTTTACAGGAACGAAGTAAATAGCAAACGTGTCTCGGTCTCGAAGACACGGAATTAAGGAAGAGAATAGCACTAAGGCATGGGTATAGTAACACCCTTTCGTAATTGTTGGCAAATATTAATAACTGCGGCGGTACTATCCTACAAAGCATATCCGCGAGCTTGCAAGCTCAAAGAGAAACCTTGGTGACAGAGTAAGAGGAGAGAGAGAGAGATGGTTTATATGCTACTCGTACTACTCTCAGCTCAAATACATAATGCCTAAGGCGTGAGTGAGGGTGGTCTAACTACATATACATACCAAGACGCCCAAGGATCTCACGCCTCTTGCGTTGTATATACGTTCTGATTGAAATTTCGCGACCTGCGCTTTGACACAATTATTACCCTTTCTCTATATCTTCTTCTCCCATCCCGCTTTATGCTTCGTACTCACTCGGTGCGTACAATTTGCTTTTTTGCGAAATAAGTAAAGTGTGTGCATTGATGAGCTAAGGTTATGAAGAAGATTGAAAGATTTGAAATGTTTTAGGGGAGGTTTTGGAGTTAAAAGAATTTGGTGAGATGTTGATGCTGCTGCTGCAGGGTGAAGCCTTAGAAGTATAAGAGAGGAAGCCCATCGGTTTTTAGCATACTCGCCGGACTTATTCATCGATGAGTCTTTCCCAGGGTTTGTCCATTGCAATAACTGTCACTTCTCATTCGGAATGACAACCAAACTGGAATATATAATCCAAGGAGATTTTAGCTTTGTTTTTTTGCTAATTTTGCTAGGTAGGAACCGATAGAAGCATCGGAATCTGAAAAAGAAGTAAATGTGGAAAGGAGATGAATTTTAAGTTTATGTATTATAAAAATTTGAACAAGTTATCGATTTATAAAATATATGAGCTGATCAATTCGAAGAGTTAGATATGTCAAATATCTTATCAATATCTTAATTACATATACCTATCTTGGTTGACACATGTAGGTCAGAAGCGCTTTGTCACTTAACAAAATGAAGAAATACATCATCGATATGTCGAATTGGTATTCGATCCAGCTGTCCAAGGATACATTTCAATATTTGTTCTTTTCTGTCCATCAATGGCTTGAGTTTGATATCGTTATAAAGAAAGTCGTAAAAGAAAAAGTTTTATTTATGAAACGTATAAATAATGGCTTAGACATACGACCATTATCTTATTACATTATTTTCCCTAAGGATTGGTTTGTGCATTGTAAAGGAAATATATGTATGATAAGAAAGTAGAATGTTTTAATACTTCATTTTTAATTTTTTATATACAATGATTCGTAAATTCTAAATTCAACAATTAAAATATTATTAAAAATAAATATTACTGACTATAACCAGTATAATCATTGAAAATTAATCCCATCAATTATTGATCCACCACATTTAAAAACAAATTATAGTCATTAGCCACAACGATAGTTTTTTCAACATGTCACTTGTAACTTCACCTCTTCTCTGCTCTATCTCTTTCTCTCTCACTTACACAGACATACGTGCTTATATACATTACCAACATTATATTAGCTGTAGTCACACATTACAAATCAATAACTTTACCGCGTCATCGTCATAGTTATACTCGCGCCTACGCCCCTTCAGTATATATCCACCCCCGCGTTTCTTCTCTCCCTTCTCTTATCCTTGTGTTAAGGTATATATGTCTTTAACGACCGCGAGAGACGAGCGACAGTTTCTCGTCCTCGATTGTATACGTACAAATATAGGTACACACACACACACACATAGAGACATGTACTAGCATAGTATGTGACAACAATAGCGATGAGCCGCTCCATACACATCGCTTTGCTCACGCCATTATATACGTCGTTTACGCGGTGTACGATCTCGCGCCCACGTCTTGTTCTCTCTTCCTGCGTTCTCTGTGTTCCCTCGATCCTTTAGCTCAACGGATCTCCTCCTTTGCTTTAACCCATGATGCCGCTTCTCTCTCATATACTCTTGTCTTTTGGTGTAATCGTGCGCGTTATATTGCCTTGCTAATAGATGGTTTGTCGCGCCTTGCTGTTAAATAGTCCGTTTGATGTATATTTTTCTCTTGGTCTGTAATTAAATTTTAATACTGAAATTTTTTTTTCTGATAAAGTTTTTTGAGGAGAGAGAGATAGCGATAGGATGGTGAAAATGTGTTGTGTCTTTGATGATGTAGCTTTTATGCATATAAAGTGATCAAAAAATATTGTTTAGTGTTGCAATCAAAATTAATATATTTAATGACATGGTATTTCAATAAATCACGATTCTTCTTTGAAACGTCAATTACAATATTCAAATTTTGTGATTCTACAATAATGTAGAAACAATGGATAAAACAAATTATTATAAAAACAAAAATTCTTAATTAATAATAATCATTTTGTAAATTACCTATATCCTTTTTATTAAGTTAAAAAAAAAGGAAAAAAAATTAAGCGCAGCATTTATGCTTACAGGACATATTAAATTTCCAAAAAACCTCAAAGAAGAAAAAAAAATAAAAGTGACAAGCCTTTGACGATATATCCATGGAGCCCAAGTGTTTTAAACTTGGTATATCCATATAACCCATCCTCCAAAATATATACATACGAGGTGTGCCAATCCCCATGACACGTTTGGATGTCACCATCGAATTCATTCGTAGAAATTCACTTCCCTTCCTCTTTCCATACACACATACACATGCAACTCGAGACTTTTGATTTGAATTAGCAAGCCAGGGCTCTCAAATCCCCAATTAACTCCACGCGGTTGACACATCGTGCAGTCGAACACACGCACATGTCTATACCCCTTTCCTTCATCTCTTTCTCTCTCTATCTCTCTCTCTCTCTCTTTCTCTTCCCCGTAAATAAAAGCCAAGGGACTCTTCTTCTTCTTCCGCGTCGATATTTTTTGGGGACCATGCAGCAAGCCTCGAAACGCGATACTTCGACGTCCAAAATTTATTCTTTTTTTTTTTCGCGTCGATCGGGGAGGTCGCTCATCTTCCACCTGCCACCAGCTTCTCGCGTGATCTTGCGTATACTCTTTTTATTGCTTCCTTTTTTTTTCAAGATGATTTATACCTTTTTTCCTGTGATCGAGATTTCGTCCTTTTTGTTTTTGTTTTATTTTTGCGTATATCTTTTTTTTATTTTTATTTTTGATGAAATATGTGTCTCTGCGTGTGTACATTTAGTTTTTGATTTGTCTTGTTGCTGCTAGTTTTCTTTTTTTTCGTTTTATATTTTTTTCTTATCAATTTTATATGGTTAAATTTATTTTGATAAATTTGACGGTTTAGGATTTACAAAATAATAAAATTTGCCTTTTAACTCATTAAATAAAACAAAAATTATTTTAACATGAATTAAATTTATATGATGTTTTTATTGCAATTGAAAAAAAAGCAATTCTTTTTTATAAATATAAGTATTGAAAAAAAAGTATATCTCTGATAAATGTATATTATTTTGAACAAGTTTAAGAAAACCAATGACGCGAAACGAAATACGAAGCGACAGTTGTATACAAGAAAGATTCGCGATTTTGCTTCGTCGGAGAAAGAAGATACAAGCACAAGATTTGAAGCGACGAGTTGCTCAATTAGAATAAAAGAAAAGACTTTATTATTCTTTATTTTTCTCCTTGTCGATTCTTGTTTTTGATAAACCCTTCGTTATAAAGTAAACCTTATTTGATTTTTATTTAAAATGTCCAAAACAAAACTTATTGTTAGTAGGTATTTATTTTTGCGACTAAACTTTTTCAATTGTTCTATTTTTAAAAACAAACTATCTCATCTTCTTATCCCACTTGCAAAAAAAACACATTCTACAAAATAATTATAAAAAAAAAAAAATTATTTTCAAATTGTTGCAAATCATATTCTCGAAAATTAGCACTGTCATCGTTTCATCTCAAATAAAAAAAAAAACCATCGTCCATCGTTCCCCTTTTCATAATCATTCAAAAACCCTCTCTTTAAAGCAAGTATATACCAGCATCCCCCCAACACTTCAAATCCCATCCCTCAAACTAAAAACAATACTCACCAGTGGTCGTCCAGTAAAAACGGAATGCTCAAAACAGACCAAAAGCAGTATCATTTATATATACATACATAGTCGCGAGAGAAGTGCCGCGACTTTCCCTTTGCTGTATAATTAATGCGGCAATCTCAGTAAAGGGCAGGGAAGGGGGTATAGGATAGGTAGGGCGTTATAAAGTGCGGTCTGACGCATGAAAGAGAATGACCAAACGGCTGGACTATTACGCTGGATAAATAAAGCGCTTATGTGTATATATAGAAGAGGCGACGACTGCTGCTACTACTGTGTGTGATGAGAGAGGGAGAGAGAGACAGAGAGGTACCGATATTGAACCTCGAGGCCGTCAGTAGGGAATCGTTTTGTGCGACCGC
Organism: Leptomastidea abnormis; assembly: GCA_030522805.1. Taxonomy (NCBI): domain Eukaryota; kingdom Metazoa; phylum Arthropoda; class Insecta; order Hymenoptera; family Encyrtidae; genus Leptomastidea; species Leptomastidea abnormis. Next base: position 22,028 of record JAPYZE010001033.1, read on the forward strand.
AATTTGTTAATTCGCTGGCTTAGATGAACGTCTGTATAGATGGGTGTATGTATTGAATGTATGTGTGTGTATGTGTGTGTGTGTGTGCTATTCTTCCGGTTGTCAAGTATGTATATGAGTGTAGACTTGCTACGTGCAAAGTAGAGAGTGATATACGTGCGGCATGACGCGTGTGAATTTTTAATGCCTTTGCGGTTGTACGATTTTTAGTAGTGGGTTATTCTCTTTTGAGTCTTACTACGTTGTATGTTTCAGGATATTGTGAATTCGAAGGGATATATATGTTTTTTATAAAAAAGTGTAGGTGTCAATATTTTTTTTTTTTTAAAAAAGGGGGGTTTAAAAATTGGTAATTACTTGCTATAAATACGAGCTGGCTATTAAATTCTTAATATTGAAAAAAAAATGGTGTCGGTGAAACAAAAATAAAAAGAATAAGTAATTTACATTAATTTACGTATTTAAACTATACATATATATATTTTTTTTTACCAACTAAAATGCGCAAAATCGCGCAACAAAAACATTACATATGAAAATTTGTTCATACAATTTATGACCAGTCGTTAAAATGTAATTTAACATTACAAAACAATAGCGCTCACCTTCGTACTACCCCTCCTCTATACAGCCAAATTATTAAATAAACCGGCAAGCCATGCAAATCTCCCAATTACATATTTACGAGCATTTTGTGTAATTTTCCCAATATTTTTTTATAGTCTCCAATGTGGTCGTCTAAAGCTAAAATTCATAGAAAAAATAAATAAATTTTTTTGTTCAACAAATCAATATTTGAATTTTGCATGATTAATGTAGAAAATTTGGCAATCTTATTATGGGTAAAATCTTGGATTCCAGCAGTACAATACCACTTTGTGTTGTTATTTTATTTTTATACTTAATTCGAGTTTGGGTAATAACTTACATATGTTGCTTATGTTACTGTACATGCATATTTATTTTATCTTTTTCTTGCAAATTATTGTAATTACTGGTAACTTAAAGTATTTTAAAACAAGAACTTTTCGATATTTTAAAACAAAACTGTACTTAAACGAAATATTAAAAATAATTTGAATAATGCATTTTTTATAAACGTTATATGAATTCCAAAATAACCATTTCAACTGTCGTAACGCAAAAAAAGACTTGTAACTAAAGCTCAAAATTATTAAACGATATTAGAGAACCCTTCAAATATTCTTTGACCATCTAAACTTTAGTATAGTTAAGGGATAACAAGAATAATAACAAGAATAATAATAAGAAATCATATAAGGTATAAAATTGAAGTATGACGTTCTTAGCATAGCTGAAAAGCAAAACAAAACATAGATATTGCATCTTCGTTGAGTATACACACACGAAGAAAAAGGATCGTAGTTGTGTTGTCAGCAGAGGGAAGGAACGATTCGCGGTCGCGTTTTAAAAGGAAATTTATGGGAATTAATATCGGAGATTCCCCTTGAAAGAGAAAGAAAGAGAAAGAAAGAAAGAGGGAGAGAGAGAACTGGGCGGAGCCAAAGCTGACTCGCGGAATGCGACTTTTCGGCATGCATGAAGGGAACTTTAAGAATTTAATTCCTATTCGGTGGTAGACGGAGACGAGGTTTCCTTAGACTCCAACACGCGAGCCTCCTCTTTCTCTCTCTCACTCTCTTTCATTTTAAACTTCTCTTCCTCTCTCTCTCTCTCGCCATCGTACTTCTCAACCAAGCTCTTATTTTCCCTTGCAGTCTCTTTCGGTGCAGGCCAGCTCTTTTAGTGGTGGTGGTGGTGGTAGTGGTAGTGCTTGCGTGCACTGCTGACTGAACTGACTCGCGGAATAATGATTTTGCGCTGTAGGCTCGGGCGTTTTTGTGTTCGGCCATTAATGATTGATGAGAGAGAAGCGTTCTTTAACATTCATTTCGTGATGTTCAGTGATTGGAAAATTTCGGTTATTTTGTAATGGATGTGTGTAAACTTACGTATGTATATATGTGGAACGGGTTTTTTTTGTGGTAGGGAACGTTGTTTTGCATGGAAATATGCGACAGCGTGGATGGAAAGGAATATTTGCGACTTGTTAAAAAATAAACAATTGTTAACGTATGAAAATACATACAAAATTTTTTTGCTCAATACGAAAATAAATAAAAGTATTTAATCACTTTATCTTTCATTTTATTATTGAATCTCTTTAATATGCCATATTAAAACGTTCAATCACAAAAAGAAAAATCGTTTAATCAACATCCATTCGTATCATATATACAATCTTAATCCAAAAAAAAGCTTTTTCTCTATGCTTACAGTCAAAATCACAGCATTGATCTGTCAGTACGCAATCTTCATCTCGACAACGTAACATCTACGCGTACACATACATACATACATACATACACACATGCAATCGATCATCATTTCGCATCATCCGAGACATTCCGAAGAACAAAAAAAAAAGTACCCCATACGACGAACATTCAAGAAAAAACATAAAAAAAAAAAAACAATTCCGCCACAGACTTTCAATCCGAGAGTGTATACGTGCGTGTGTGGATCCATAGTCCGGCACAACAGCGTGAAAACACTCGGCGCAAAAAACATCACCATTAAACGGCTGTAGCCTCTCTCGCTTCTTCGAAGTAAGGAAAAAGAAAGGGGATGAGAGAGAGAAAAGAGAAAAGGGACGTGGGGGGGGGGGGGGTACTAGGGAGCGGCATATACAAGATCTCGGCAAGGGCGCGATAAGCTAAAACACTTGGCTTCCCCCCCCCCTTCCTCTTCCCTCGTCTTTTCTCTCCCTATACGCTTGCTTGGACGGCTCGTTTTTTATTTACCCGAGAAAATGTGCTTAGAGTATATAGGGAGATGGAAAAATGAAATATCATCGGTGAGCATTATATTTATTCCTGAAAGAAGTTCCTTGGCTTCGTAAATATAATGGCGTGTGGCACACTATGTTCTGACATTCGTTCTTGATGCGTAAAGTCATTTAAGTATGTTAAAGAAAAGTGTTAATCAATTGTTTTATTCTGTAGCATGTATATTTTTGGGGCACTTGTTACCATAAAAATTGTTGTTTTTATAAAAAATTGAATTTTTAGCTTAAGAAAAAATATCATCGTGTAAAATAAACATTAGTTTATTAAAAACAAGGATAAGATAACATTTCAAAGATCTGGAATGTATTAGTTGTTAGAGCGCTGGTTTGTAATCCACTGTTCATGGGTTCGATTCCCGGTGCCTACCGTGTTCTGAGCTATACCGAATCTTAATCCGAAATATGTTCAGAAGAGCATTAAAAAGGCTTTATCAATATCAAGTTAAAGCATAATTGTGGAAAAAAAATTAATTTATTCTATATAATTTAATTTTTTTCTTTTAATTTGATATATTATAACGTTGCCGCAATATATATCTATTATAAAATAAAAAAGTATAATTCAAAATTTTGGAGTTTCCGTTGGGTACGGAATTTTTTTAAATTATGATTTCTTGCTTTGGCAGTCTATATTTTACATCGATCATCCTCATTAATTCTCTTGTATCTCCATATAAAAAAAACTCGGCCAGAAAAAGAAAGAAAAAAAAACAAAGCCTTATTGGCCATATAGATGATTATCTACGTAATCGTGGTTATTCCGCAGCAAAATAAAGTCCATCTACATCCCTTTTTTTATTCTATCTCTCTTTCATTTTCTCTTCGGTTCTTCTCTTACGGGCCGTCGCATCTAATGCCCGGCTTTTTTTTTTATCGACAAAGAAAAGGACAGAGCAACAGCCCTTCTTCTTTTCTGAACGCGCTCGAAATGCGCTCCGAAAAAAAAAGAATGAAATCGCGAATAAGAGGTAAAGGAGGCGGGCGAAAAAGAGAGAAAGAGAGCAAGAGTCGAGGAAGATGGCGATTTGAAGCGTTGAACCGCATCGAGAAATATACTCTCCTCGAGGGGAACGAGAGAAGGAATAGAGAGAGAGAGAGAGAGAGAGAGAGAGAGAGAGAGAGGGAAAAGGGAGAAGGTTAGGATCGGCAGATCGGGAGGAAATCCGATCGTTCCCCCGGCGAAACATCCGCTTTTTTAGAGACGCAAAAATCGAATGCTCTGCATGGCACGAGATACCGGGCACATATATAATATATACACATACATCGATGAGTCAAAAATAAAAAGTACAAAGCTATGCTTTGGGAGACTCACCTTTTTATTATGTATTTTCGATGAGAAGGAAGATGATAGAAGAAAAAAAAAACGATGATGCGCTGGTTTGACTTTACTGTGGTACCCTCGAGTTTGGAGTATTGAAACTTTATTTTTGTGTTTTTCACATTTATAAAATAAATTATAGATTGTATGTTGATATTAGTGAAATAATATAAAAATAAAAAAAAATAATATTATAAATGAAATTGTTATCTGTATTGATTGTGAAAAAGTTATTAAATGTAAGTCAGTTAAATGATAAAAATAATGGAAAGATATGGAAGAAGAAAAAAACGTGGTTGAGTAAAAATTGACAATATAGCTAAAATGTACACGGGGAAAAGTCAAGCGGTGGCGGCGTTGATGGGCTACATAATCCCGATATCTGTCGGTTTTCGGGCAATAAAACACGCGTTTCGCTTGGTAAAGATTCAGTAAAAACGGCTGCTACTGCTGCTGCTGCCGCTTGCTGATAAAGAAAAATGTCCCGAGATACCAAATCCCCTGCGAGCTGTTTCCGTTTCTTTCAACGCCCTCTTCTTCTTTTTTTTTGGAAATCTTTCTTTTTTCATCTCTCTTTCTCTCTTTTTTTTTTGTTGCCTCTCTTTTCTCGCTATTTCCTTTCACTTTTTTTTTACTTTTTTTTTCTCGACAAGTCTTATCTTTGAGTCGGTAATAAAAACAGTCTCTCGTGCGACTATATTTTTGAATTATGATAATTGAGATATATCTGATAAGAATTGAATTCTGTATCTGTGAGAAAATAATCGAGTTAGAAATGATCGATGGTGAAATATTAAACGTCTATATGATAACACTTATAATATTTTATTCTTATTTTTTTAAGAATAATATCTATATATGTCTATCATTATCACGCCCCCCAATAATTAATTACTATAATGTAATAATTTTATAAATTGTAATAAACGAACGAAAAAGAAAAGAAAGAAAAAAAAATTGTCAAAAGGTCGTGTCAATAAAAACAAAGCGAATAATAACATCGATTTCTCATTTAACAGTTTATTGAGCACAAAAGGAGTTTATAACAACGTACATGTCTACATTATACCTATATTATATGGTCAAGCACTGTGTCGATCGTTCAACAATGCACATTCTTAAATGGCAGTGATCTCGCTGGCGGCCTCGCAATTCATTCCCTCCAATAACCCATAACCCACCCCCCCTGTTCATAAGAAGGATTACAAAAACGTGATCGCAGCATTAGCCTTATATATTATATTATATGCTTACGCGACTGAAAATCTTAACGGCATATCGGTTAATGATACGGACTCGCGTCCTTATTTCGCGTATTATTGCAGCTCTTTTAAAAAAAAAGTATATGTCTTAGCTAATATATCTATAGGTACTATAGTAATTGATCAATGAACAATTTTTTAATTGCCCTTGTTATATCTCCATCGACATACTTTAAAAAGTACCAACACCATGGATAAACTACTTTTTCCTATTTTTTTTTTCTTTTCTTTTTTTTACATTCCGAATGATTTATAGCACCGTTGAATTATTTTTATGCGATATTAACGTTCACTTGTGTAGCAAATGCTGTGAATAATAAATATTTTTTTTTTTTTTCGAAAGATAAATCGAGCAAAAACATTTAAGAACCTCGTGATAAAATGTACATATGCTTACTTCTTGCTACATAACCGATTGAACTGTAAAAAAATATGTATAAAAAAAACACTTCAAAAACCTCGATACTTGTCAGCAACAAAAAATCTGCCATTTAAAAACAATTAAGCTGAGATTTTTCCACTCCAAACTTACAACCAAACAATTCGATGACATACAATGCGCTCTATAAGGAGGTAAAGAAACTCAAAGCGGGTATATACAGTATCTCGATCCACATATACACAAATAAAGAAGAGAAGGGGGTATATAAGGAGGTAACAAGAGCTTGGTAGGCTGGCTTCGAGTGACCCGCGCGTCGGCAAAATATTTTCGTATTACTTTACGCGAGAAAGAGAGAGAGAGCAGGCGTAACTCAAGCGCCCGCAAATCTGGCGGTGGCGGCGTACGTCGCTCCCGTTTGGCGCCCTATGTGCGTACATCCGCTGAGGACCACACACGACAGCACACCCCCTTTTACGTTTTTTTTTTTTTGTCTTTTTCTCTACCCTCATACCCTTTTTCTTCTCATTGTGGTTGCTGCTGGTGAATGCATCGGCTTTTTCCAGCCGATTAACGCTGCGACCACGTTCACTGCCTGTTTATGGGTATACCTGATTCTCTTGTGTGTATGTATGTGAGTGGAGTTGGTTTTGCAAACTTTTTTTTTTTAAATTTATGAAATTGAAGGCTTTTTCTTACTTGATTGATCTTATATGCTTTGAATTCGTTGATTGAATATCTGGATTATGATTTTAAATAATTATGTTGTTCGGTTTTTGTATTTGATCAGATACAAGAAATGCATTTAAAAAACAAATTTTATTTTTTTAAATTTCAAGTTAATGATGTGATTAATTTATTCAAAAGAAAAAAAATTTGTTTTTGAGATTTGTCAGATTAACTTTAATAAATCTTAAAATAAGTTTTATTTTATCAATTTTGTAAACGTAATAAAATTTATTTGAATCACTTTTTCTTTCTCGAATCAAACTCAATCGACAACTTCGACAAAAAAAAAAAAAATAATTACTTGCCGTTCTTAATCCATTCTAAAGCTAAAATGCCTTGCCCATATGGTCAGACAAATTGAGTGCTTGTGGATTGTAAAAAGCGATATGGTAGAACGAAAAGAAATCGAAGCGAATATAATCGGAGAATCGGAAAGGTTATTTGGATGCGGGGAGAGGGAGGGGGGGTGGAGTGGAGGGTCGTAAGCGCGGATAACTCGCGACTGACCCTTCCGAGATGTTTTCATTGCGGTAAAGTGGATTTCGATTTCCATTTCCATACCGTTTTCACTTCAACCGAATTCTTTTTCGAGAGAAAGAGAAAGAGGGGAAAAACACTGTCGGCCGTAAATGCTCGCTATGGAAAAAAAATTTTTTTTGTCACCCTACCGAGAAATTGATATTTGATGCGACACACAACACATTTTTCTATTCTCTCAAATCTGTTTTTATTTGTGAAAGCAAAAAAGAAAAAAATATATGGAAAAGTGAGACAATATTTAAGAAGAAATAATGATTTTCACGTGTTTGTTAAAATGACAAAAAAATAATATATGAATATTCATTTATATATAATTTTTTTGTATAATAACTGTTCAACTATAATGATTTACATAAATTCAATTATTGAATGAAAAAAACATTAAACTAATAACTACTATATAACTGCCCTGTTCAAAGAGCCTTTTTGACATTTTACTAAATGTATTTCAGTGTGTTTCATGTTAATCAAGAGTCGCCGAGAATCGAACCCACAATCTGTGGTTTTCGAATTCGAAGCTTAGGCAACTCAGCCATTCTAGATGCCCAGTATCAATCGAAATTATATTGAATTTTTATACAGTCAGTTGTATGATAGTATTTTCTTTATATTTATCATAATTACTATTATAGAAAATATTAGGCTAGAAATAATTCAAATAATACAAAAAGAAAAACAAAGAATCTTATATGACCAATATCGATGTATAAAACAGCACTTAATCCCAAGTAAAAAAGAAATATCAGTCTTAAATTGCCAAAAACGAATCGACTCACAAAAGCAAAGTTTGATCTCAAAAACGCCCACTCCCCAATAAGTGCATTCGACCGCAGTTAAGAAAGAAAGTAAAACAATATAATTCAAATAGGAAAAAAAAGGAATCTGAAAGAAAGAAGAGAAAGGTAGAAAAGTCCTCTGGCGTTCTGAAGCAAAAGCGCTTTGGATGCAAGACAGCTGATGAAACCACATATATTCGATGTATATATAGTAGATCAAGAAGAGCTAAAAGTGTGTGTAGATATATCGACGGGTGAAAAGAATAGGAGCACATAGTAAATTTTTCATGGAAAAAAAGCAGATACAGGATTTTAACGAAAAAAAACAGATACGTCGATTT